>KQ992702.1:105202-115977 GCA_001598015.1 Dorcoceras hygrometricum
CGGAATTGTGATTCCGGAGCCACAATGGTTGTGGGCCCACGGCTAGCTGTATCCCTGAACCATTGAGGGTCACACAAGTACTGGATTCGAGATTCCCGCACGGATACTCAGCTCAATGTATTGAGCGTAAAAAGAGGATTTTGGGAGGGCGACTTCCTAAAAGTCAACGGAGGTCAAATCGAGATTTCCCGACGTTGAGGGGCAAAACGGTCATTTTGCACTGGGGTTCTGAAAAATGGTTTTTCAGATCATAGTATTCAGTTTTGGAAATTGAGTCGATCGGTCCGATATGATCGGCGATCGGAGTTACGATGAAGCCATAGTGATGGGGATGAACTGAATGTTCACCCGTTGGACCCGGGCCCGTTGGCCGGGTCCAAGTCCATCACTTAGTCTATTTAATTAGACTTAGGCTTCATTGTTAACAAGAGAGACTAATCAAACCCTAACCCTAAGCAATATTGGCCGCCGCCCTCCCTCCTCTCCATAAGCCGCCGCCGCCGCCGCCACCGTGCGCCGCCGCCGCCTCTCTTCGCCGGAAAATCGTTTCCGGCCAAATTTGACGAGGAGAATCCGTCCACGCCGATCTCGTCAGGCCTTCTAGTGCAGGCTGACGAAGGAATCCCATCTTCGGTCGTGGACCTGATTGACGATATCTACCGCTGCCTACCGTGAAGTGCCGTTTTCTTTACGAAACCGGTCGGAGCCAGGCCGAGTTTCCAACAAGGTAGCAATCTTAAACGCCCTATGAATGTCATAGCATGTTTTGTTTTTATCGTATTGATCGTCTCCCGGTATTGTTTTTCTGTTCTTCCGCTGCCTCGCTGGGAGGCTTGATCCGGATCCCAACAGTGGTATCAGAGCCAAGGTTTTCGGATCTGATCAATACGATATTGCCTGAATTGTATCTGACCTCAAATTTCAGATCAAAATTCGATTGAGTCACGGCCACGCCACCGCCACTTGCGGCGGAGCTCCTCCTCGCGCATCACATGCGCGCCCGACGCGCAACGTCGCGCATCATGCGCGACACCATCGCGCGCTGGCCGCGCGGTGGAAAGCTGATGGTCGCGCGCTGGCCGCGCGACTGCGGCGCGATGCATGCGCGCTTGTCGCGCGTCTCGACCGGAGCGATGGGCGCTACTTCGCGCGACGGGCGGCACCTTGTTGCAGGTTCTCGCGCACGAGCAGGCGCACGGTGGCCCGCTGGCTGGGCGACGACACGTGCATGGCGGCGCGCTGGCCGCGCGTTTGCGCCGTACTGGCCGGCTGCTGCTGCACCTTGCTTGCGTCGTTGTGCGACGATGGCTGGAGGTGTGCCGCCACGGGCGAGGCTTGCTGGTCGAGCGACATGCGACGTTTTGCGCGCGGTCGAGCGTCGTGCTTGGCGCGACGTCGCGCACGGCCGCATTGCGATTTTTCGTGTGGCGCCGCCTGTCAGGCCTCGTGCTCACAACAGATAAACACATGCGGAAGCTATCAAAAAGTGGGTAAAATTTTCGCTTTTAGGCCCGACGGTTTTAAACATATAATTTAAAATACAACAATACTTAAAATAAGTTCCCAAATCATAAACATTCAACAACAAAGCATACATAAGTCCAACATGTATCATATTCCTCTACGGGTACAACAACAAAGCGCAGGGCATCCCTCTGGCTAATTGATACATATATATATATATATGCTATATGCTACTGGGACACACTAGCCACCTCCTAGGGCACCGCCAGCTGGGTTGAAACCACGACCAGCTGTAGAACCTGGGTTTCCTGAAAACAACGCAACAAAGAAACAAACCAAGCCCCGGAGGGACATGGGGTCAAACCCTAGTACGGAGAGCAATAATACAACAGAAATAACAGCAAGGAATAAAATGCAGGTGCTATGCATGAGACGTCAAGGGACAATGGAAAGCTCGACCCACAAGGGAGCTAAGGAACTCAAACATAGCTCCAAGAATCATCGACAACGTAGGAAGCCCTTTCCCACCAGCTTTTCGAATTCCAAAGTCAGGCACAAGAAAATCATAGTATTCTTCATGCCCAACTAAGCGAACTTGTTGATTATATACATCGGGGCGGTGCTGACAAAAAGGGGGAAGTGGCAGCCAAGGTGCTCAAATCAGTGCCTGTGCTGAAAGAACTCCAACGTTTGCTCAAAGAGTTGAAATGGCTCAGAGACATATTATTCATACAGTGCTGGATGCTGATGCTAACAGAGAATTACTTGAGAGACAAGCAGCAGCGGAGCGTGATAGAGAAAGAAGAAGAAGAGAGGCGAGGATGTTGAAAAGGAATAAGAGATTAGATTAGCTTTTCTGCTGAAAATCTTTGTACACATCTTTTGTACAATTTTGTTGGTTAATGAAAATTTGCATTCCAGCAGATAGTGTGCAATTTATTTTTGCATATCTTCTTTTGTCTCGGCTGCTGAAGTTTTGTCATCACCAAAAAGGGGGAAATTGTTAGGACAAAATTTATTAGTTTTGGTGATAACAAAAATAAGACAAGTTGCTATTGGACAATCAGTTGTCGCATTCAACAAGTGGTAATTCAGCAGTTGGGGTACTCGAGAGATATCAGCAGATGTTATGCGATCAGCAGTTGAACTGTTTGAGATATTCAGCAGATAGATTCCTTACGAGCAATCTACAGGCACATATAAGTGATTAGCGTGTTTTTGGTAAGGATTGGTAAACGACAGCGTTTAGATAAGTCAGAACGATGTCGTTGGAGTGCACAGTTACATATCAGCAGATACATTCTTGAAGAGATCAGCAGTTGTTGAAGATTGCAAAACGACAGCGTTTGGATAAGTTGAAGCGACAGCGTATTGATTGGCTTAGACAATTCAACAGAAGCGTTCCTTAGACAAATCAGCAGATGCTTTCTTCAAAGTATATCAGCAGACAGTTAGTTGTTCAACAGTTCATATATTTCAGCAGATGGCTACAGTGAACTTCAACCAGCAGGTTCACTACAAGATGTTAACCAGCAGATGTATTACAAAGATAACAAAACGGCGTCACTTGAATAAGTTGACACGACATCGTTTTATCGCTAAAGAAATCAGTCGATGGAAAAACACAAATGTATTTCAGCAGGTGAATTCTTCCAAGTGTTATTCCAGTCAAAGTATCTTTGACAACGTTGATAGAAGTGAGTGCTGGTTATCAAAGTTATTTCAGGCGCAAGCTCAAAGTGATTCAAATACGATCGTTCACTCAAATGGAAAAGATTTGTAGGATCGTACAGTTGCCTGGAATTAAGGAGACACGTTAGGTACTATTTTGGGTAAATAGTACAATGTACAGAGGCCGTTTCTCCATGCTTGCACAAATATGGAAAGAAGACAAATTGGCTCTGTCAATGAGCAATTTAACTTGTAGTGGAGCAGGAATTACGGTGTACGATTTTGGCAGTAATTCAAACGGGATTCATTTCCTTTGGAGAATTAAAATGACCGTTGCAATCGGAGCTTATATATATCAGCAGCAGTGTTGAAGAAAAGACACTTCGCTATCAATATATTGCTGTCACGCTGTCAAACTATCTTCTTGAGCTACACTCTGTTGAAATCTCCAAAAAGCTCAAAGACTCGAAGAACCTAACAGTTGATCTTCATTGAAATACCTTCGAGTCAATCTTCTGGTTACTTTGTTGTAATCGAGTTTCATTGTTGAAACCAGAAGATTTTTACAGTCTCTAAATACGTGTTTTCATTGTCATATTCTATTGAGTCTGTAACGAACTGTCTTTGTAAAGAAGTTCGAAAAACTATCAAGTATTGTAAACCAGCAGCGAAGTCTGCGTGAAGTGTTGTGAAGTGCTAGGAGTTCTCGTAGCTGCGGGTTACGGGATCGGGTGTTTGTAGAAGTGCTACTCTCATCAAAGTCTTCTAGTGATACCTTCCGAGGAGGAAGAAGGGGAGACGTAGGACATTGAAGTCCGAACTTCCAGAACAAATTCTTGACTCAATCTTTTACATACACATTTATTTACTGTTGCGCATTATTCACTGTTCACAAACCAATCGGCCTTTTTCCGCACAAATATTGTTGGCTGAAAAGTTTGCATAAAACTGAGATCCAAAAGATTTTAAAAGAGTTTTGAAATAGAAAAATCGAAGGAGTTCATTCAACCCCCCCCCCTTCTGAACTCCTATTTACTTAGTGATCCTATTTCTGGGACCATCACTCAGAACATCACAATGTTCCCTACCAATGAAACATGGTACTTTGCATCGCAGATACTAGTCTCGAGCTCGGGCGGCCTTATCCTCATTTTGACGGCCCAATCGACTAGGAACGTGTTCAGAATACACAGTGACTATTAGATGTGTTTCATGATAGCCGTCATACCCACTATCACATCTAACCTACACTATAGTGCATTCTAGGTCTTTACTCAACGCAATTGATAATCATTATACAACACAATGAAAGTAAAGAATGCCATAAATAAATGCGAATATCATATATAAAGATTGTCATATACAAGAGTATATAAACCCACACGCCACAAGTTGGCTAGTTGGGCATCTACTCTAACAATCTCCCACTTGCCCTAAAGCCAACTACTCATCAGACGTAGTCCCATTGTTTGGCGATGTTTTTCAAACAAGGGTCCTGGAAAGGGATTCGTAAGTGGATCAGCAATGTTGTCCGCAGAGGCGACTCTCTCAACTTGTTGGTCCCTGTTTTTCGAAGGAAACTTAGCAGCCGCTGATTTAAAATGAGCGATAAAATTTTGCGCGCTGCTATGGAGCTGCAATAGCTCAAGGTTCTTGAACATTTAAAATCACGAGAGCACCGGAGACAGATCTGGTATGAAATTAAAATCATGCGGAAACACCAGAACTGAATCCTTATATTTTAAAACGATGCAAACAGATTTATGTACAACATAATCTGTTCGACTGTATGTGCAAGTGCTGAACTGCAAATGTAAGTGCTGAAGATAAAATGCAAGTGCTGAAATATGCGAGTGCTGAAATCTGTTATGCGATGCTAAAGTAAATGTGCAGGTGCTGAATGAATAAAGAAATGGACCAGCTGATTTGTTTCTGGAAGTTCGGACCTCAATGTCCTACGTCTCCCCTTCTTCCACCTCGGAAGGATCCACTAGAAGACTTTGATGGTTACAGGTCATCTGCAAACACATACCCACACAAGCAGCACTTGTATGGACTCCTAGCAACAACTAATGCACACCAGCCGCAACTGTGTGTCTAACTACATAAACTTGTTTAACGTCTCTGTTCAAAGACTACAAAGATAAATTCTCTGTATGTGATTCACTCGCTAATCTATATAGCTCAATTCATAAAATGTGCGAGTGAATCTGTGTGTGAGAATTACAGTGTACTCACAACTCTCATAAAAAATTAATCTCACACACTAGGAAGTGCTCATAAATGAGCTGATACGAACTCGGACGTCATTGTAAGCTCTTCTCAGAAAGGTTGTCGACTGCTTCGTTCTTACTGTTATCTTCCCTCTGTTTTTGAATCTTCCCACAATCGTCAATCTTCTTTCTTCAAGTCTTCTCGTATATATAGCTTCCTCAAGAGATATAGCCGTTAGATTAATTCCAATTCCTTTCTGCGCTTGTTACGGCTAAATCATCGTCTTCCCAAATGCGTGCAATGCTCCTCTGTAAATTGTACTATTTCCCAGAATAGTACAAATCTTGTTCCCTTGAATTGAGGCAATTGCACGACTCTATTTCAGCCATTGATTCTTTCCATCTTGAGCGTTGATTGCGTCCAATAGATTCTGTTGATCTTCTGATTTTGGCTTATGTTCCAGCAGCTGATCTATACCAACAGCTGATTATCCCATCAGCTGATTAGACTCAGCAGTTGACTACTGATTAGTCAACTGCTTCGCTTCTTTGTGTTCAACTGCTGATCAACAACTGAATGCTTGCAACGGCTGATATCCTGAAATCCCTTTTGATAACCAGCTCTTCCTTCGTCGTTTGCAATACTACGACTGGAACACATTTGAATGAATGCACCTGCTGGTTTCTTTTCAACATGTGTGATATTCCATCGACTGATTTCTTTTCAAGCTCAACAACTGATCTTTAAGTCAAAACGTTGTCGTGTAAACTTATTCAAGTGACGCCGTTTTGATATCGTTGTAAAGGTCCGTGGTGGTTATCCTTAAGAAATGAACCTGCTGGTTCTTAGAGCAAGACCATCTGCTGAATTCTTTAACGCGAAGGCAAAACGCTGTCGTATCAACTTATTCAAACGACATCGTTTTGCCATCGCTAACTTTGAGTACGCTCGACTGGTTGCACTGAAGCTTCCTGCTGATTCCATCTTTGTGATCCAGCTCTTACGCTTCTCTACTCATCTGCTGATAGCTTTTGCTCAACTGCTGATTGTGATGACATCACTGCTGATGTCATCATAGCTTAGCTCTCCAGCTGAACTTCCTTCATATGCTGATTGTGATGACATCACTGCTGATGTCATCATCGCTGATTCCAGATCTTGCGCTTCTTCTCAACTGCTGATTTCTTCTACTTCTGAACACTGTAGCTTCCTGCTGAATTGTTCTTCTTCGATACTTCCTTAGTAGACTTCACAGTTCCTGTTCCAGCTGGTTCATCTTTTCTTTAGCGCTTGAAGCTGGTTCTTATCGTTACAGCTGATTCACTATGCTCCAGCTGGTTCAACTTGGCGTCCGCCTGATTACGAACAGCTGACTCAACTTTTGATGTCTCCATTGCTAATCCAGCTTCCGTTTACAATGATAAACCAAACGCTGAACTTTATCTTTCAAACCATCGGCTGGACAGATTACTGCTACTGCTGATCTTCTTCTTCATTCCTAAAACCTGTACACTTAAGTAGAATTGTTAGAAACACAATAACAGGTTTTGTGTAATTCAAAACTTAATCAGGATCTGTTTACACAGATCCATCACAACTGCTATGTCACCTCTAGCCACAATATCCCGGATTATGTGGTATTTCCTCAGTATATGTTTGGATCTTTGGTGAGACCTAGGCTCCTTTGCTTGCACAACGGCACCCATGTTGTCGCAGTACACCGGGACTGGACCAACTCCATTAGGAATGACGCCCAACTCTTGGACGAAATTCCTTATCCAAACCGCCTCCTTAGCAGCAGCTGATGCTGCGATGTACTCAGCCTCAGTGGTTGAATCCGCGATGGTGTCTTGCTTGGAACTCTTCCAAGAGACAGCACCACCATTGAGCATGAATACAAATCCAGAGGTTGACTTCGAATCATCCACGTCACACTGGAAGCTAGAATCAGTGTAGCCTTCCAATCTCAGTTCACCACCCCCATAGACCATGAACATATTCTTAGTCCTTCGTAAGTACTTAAGAATATCCTTCACAGCCTTCCAATGCAATTGGCCAGGGTTGGCCTGGTAGCGGCTCGTGACACTCAGAGCATATGCGACATCCAGTCTAGTCGAGATCATGCCATACATAATACTTCCTATTGCCGAGGCATATGGCACACGTGTCATACTCTCTATCTCCTCATCAGTCTTCGGACACATAGACTTAGATAGAGTGACCCCGTGGCACATAGGTAGGTGTCCTCTCTTGGACTCTTCCATTGAGAACCTCTTAAGTATGGTATCGATGTAGGTAGCTTGGGTGAGTCCGAGCATCCGTTTAGATATATCCCGATCGATCTGTATTCCAAGAATATATGATGCTTCACCCATGTCCTTCATCGAAAATCTACTAGACAACCATACTTTAGTTGACTGCAACATTCCTACATCATTCCCAATGAGTAGAATGTCATCAACGTAAAGTACTAGGAACGTCACAGCACTTTTAGCTACCTTTTTATAGACACATGGCTTCTCGGGATTCTTGATGAAACCAAATTCCTTAATTGTTTCATCGAATCTCAGGTTCCAACTTTGCGATGCTTGTTTGAGACCGTAGATCGATCTCTGAAGCTTGCATACCTTATGCTCGCTTCCAACAGATGTGAAACCCTCAGGCTGCGTCATATAGATCTCTTCCTTAATGTTTCCATTAAGGAACACAGTTTTCACATCCATTTGCCATATCTCATAGTCGTACCATGCGGCTATGGCTAACAAGATTCTAATCGACTTGAACATTGCGACTGGCGAGAAGGTTTCATCATAGTCAACACCTTGCCTTTGAGTGTAACCTTTCGCGACCAGTTGAGCCTTGTATGTCATTACCTTACCATCAGGCCCAAGTTTCCTCTTGTATACCCATTTGCACCCAATAGGAACAATTTCTTTGGGAGGGTTAACAAGAGTCCAAACTTGGTTAGCATGCATTGAGTCAAACTAAGACTGCGTTGCTTCAAGCCACAAATTAGAATCTGTATCGGAAATTGCCTCCTTGAAAGTTCTTGGATCGGATCCAACAACTTGATCACCTTGATCATCTTCAAGGAGAAAACCATATCTCTCAGGAGCCCTAGGGACCCTTTCGGATCTCCTAGGTGCGACCTTTTCTGGTACTGGCTCTGGAGGTGCGGGAGACTCACCTGGTACTTTGATTGGATCTCGAACCTCTTCGAGTTTTACTATTTTGCCTTTTCTATCAAGTAGAAAATCCCTTTCCATAAAGGTGGCATTCCTAGAAACAAACACTTTTGTTTCGTTGGGATAGTAGAAGTAGTCCGTTGCATTTCATTGGACATCGATGCCATCACATAGCATCGAGCTTTAACCTCATCGTCCCACCATTGTTTAAGCGTTACCAGCTCCTCAGGGCTGATATCGGCAGGGTCTTCCTTCGGAGGACTCTTCTCTATCGCATAAAGAAGTTTCTCCGAAGCCAATACAAGATTGAGGTTGCGAAGCCAGTATTGGTAGTTCAGACCGGTGAACCTGCTGCTATCCAGTATAGCAGCGAGTGGGTTTTTCATCGAAACCATTTTATAATGCAGTAATACTGAAAAGGAATGAAGACAAACATCACTAACTATATGTAAAATAATCGCTAAGACATAAAACAAGGTCGTTAAGTTTTATGAATTACCCTCCCACTATTTTAACGATTTCACCACCCTCCAATGAAATCGAGAAAGCAAGTTTCTTTAGTGGGTACACGGAGCCAATCAAGTGATCATGGACCCGAATAATATCAGCCATCCATGACCCCCAAAAAGTAGTTTCCGATTACAACCGGTGCAACATCCATGTATTCACCTCACGTCCAGTAAGGGCCCAATAATATGACGCCGTTTACTATCACGTGTCAAGATGACCCATCAATGTTGAGTCGTGAAGGACGGTCTCCTTAACGTCCCCAATAATATGAGCCAACGTTAAAGGGAGTTCCAACCGAACTCACAACGATTGTCAACGGCGTGGACAGCTTTCCGGCATACATGACCCCCTCAATAATATGAGCCGGACCATGTATACGGGTACCATATACGTACACCCATTGTTGATGAAAGGTAGGGATAATTTAAACAAATTTAAATACCCCTTAGTTTATCGAATAAACATGTATCTTGATATTAGTTTTAAATCGTATTTAAAACGAGGGATTTTATTTGAAAATTTGGTCTCATGCAGATATTTTAAATCATATTTAAAACATGCGGATTCAATCTTCGGTCTTCAATATTCTTGATCGTCATTGTCTACCGTCTTCGGATGTCCTCCCACTAAATCTAGTAATTTACATTTAAACATACCATGACATATAAGGGATATATTTTTCAAGAGGTGGGAACGGGCCACAAACATGCCCACTTTAAATGATAATCAAAATATTTACAAACCGAATCACAAAAACCTATCGCATACACCTAACAAATTGGGCACGGCTCTCGATCATTCCAATCATGCAGATAATCTCATTAACATGCATAAATTAAATAAGCAAATTATTTCTCCACAAAATCATATTTTAATTACGAAATCGCATTTTATAAATAAAATCATATTTTGTCGATAAAATCAAATTTTAACCAACAAAATCATATTTAATTTATAAAATCATATTTCAAAACTAAAATCTTATTTTGCAATTTTAATTGTATCAAATTGGGCTTAAAACAATTCTAGGCCCAAAAATCTCAAATTTCAAAATCGACCAAAACGGGCCCGATATCGAATATCGTCCCGAAAACTTCACGGGCTGCCCGGGACAGGCCCGAACAAAACCCTAGAAGAAATCAGCCGTCACGACATCGCCGGAGCTTCGCCGGGCGGCGGCCGCCACCATGAAAAAAATGTGCGCGGCGCAAAGGCCACGCACGGCCGCGACAAGCGCGGCGCAACCATGCGCACATCAGCCAGCCATCATGCTCGCGGCCAGCGCGCGCACATGGCAGCCAACGATCAGCCTCCTCGCGCGACCAGCGGCCGACGTCCAGCGTCCAGCGGCACAACAGCTTGCGCGGAGTGGCGCTACGAGCGGCGCAGCATCGCGCGACCAGCACGGCCGTGAGCGCGACCATCGCACGTCTCCTGCACGACCAGCAGCACGCGACCAGCGACGCAACATCGCGCAACGATTTGTGCGAAGCAGCAGTGACTTCGGCCAGCCATTGTGCGTCCAGCGCGCGGCCCCTTGCGCACAAGCGCACGGGGAGGGGCGCCGCCCAGCGCGGCGGCGCCGTGGCCTTTTCTTTCAAGAATTTTATTGTCCGATCTGAAAATCTCGAGATGTTAGATACAATATGGCATAATTGTATTGATTAGATCCGAACCTTGGCTCTGATACCACTGTTGGGGAACCGTGGCGGATCCGGATCACGCCTCCCG
>KQ992702.1:125685-141655 GCA_001598015.1 Dorcoceras hygrometricum
TTTCTTTTTCTTTTCTTTTCAGGATGATATAATATTTACCAGAAATCCTTGACAACCATTTCTTAAACATTTCTGGGCTTTCATTGCTGAGATTAGCTTAAGGTAAGGGATAAAAGAATGCGTTGCACCAGAATCTAATAATGCTACGGTAGGCAAGTTATCAACAGAAATTTTACCCGTCACCAAAGTGGTATCTGCTGGTGCTTCAGCAGCAGTCATCACATATGCCCTGCTGGTAATGAGTTGTTGTTGTTGCTGCTGTTGCTTCTGAGGACAACTTCTCGACATGTGGCCTGGCTTACCACAAGTATAACATACGTTCTATCCTTGAAGACACTACCCCTTATGATTCTTCTTGCAAACGGGACATGGAGTTCTATTTCCACTGCTAGGAACAGAGGAAATTGGTTGAGCAGCAATTGGTCCCTTCCCATTTGACCCCTGCTGCTGATTGTTGTTATTCTGCTTCTTAAATTTTCTTTTATCATTTTGTTGGAAAGCTTGCCTCTTCAAATGCCTTTCCTCATCAATCGCTTTCCAATCTTGTTCTGCCCTCAAAGCTTTATTCACCGCTGCCTTGTAGTCTACTGGTTCGGCCAATCTAACATCATGCTTAATCATGGGCTTCAACCCATTGATGAAATGGCGAAGTTTAGCGTCTGCGTTTGTCCCTATCAATGGAACAAAGTAACATCCTCTCTCAAACTTGCGGATATAATCCCGCATCGGCAATCCTTCTTGTTTCAGAGTTAAGAATTCGCTCTGCAGCTGTTCTCTAACATCCACAGTGAAGTATTGCTCGAAGAAGACTCTCTTAAACTCTCCCCATGTGAGAATTTCCAAGTCTACAGTCAACTTGGCTCCTTCCCACCACATCATAGCGTCGCCCCGCAACATATAGATTGCACAACGAGGTCTCTCTAACTCTATCAGATGAAGATAGTCGAATATCACCTCCATGGATTTATCCAACTTTCTGCCACCAGGGGATCAGTAGTGCCAGAAAATTCTTGAGTTCGTTGCCTCCTAAATTTCTCTTGAGGATCTTCTCTGCTAATCATTCTACTCGAAGAATGACCACTTCCATTGGAGGTCTGATCAACTAATCGTTCTAACAGTTGGGCCATATTGGCAAGGACGGGAGTTATGCCTTCTGATTCACTATCTCCTTCGACAAAACTCCTTCTACCTCTACCTCTTCCTGACATATCTGAAAAAGGGTAGTCCAAATCCACCATAATTCTATATGAGAGATTACTTTATGCTAAAACATGAACGTAAAACTCACAAGTTTTGCAGAAGCTGGAGAGATTTGCTCAGACTGGAAGTGTGTTTATCTCAAGGACCATGCTCTGATACCAACTGTAACGACCCTCATTTTCTTGAAGGAATAATCATAAGTTTTGGGGTTCAATTGAACGAAATCAAAAATTATAAACGTTGGAGAATGGATCGCTACTAACTATCTGGGTTGAAACGAGAATAATAAAATTCTTCGCATTCGAAGATAAGAAATCTAGAATAACTTAAGCACAGTACCAGTCGCAACGAATAGGAATCATTCGCAAGACTAGAATCCAGTCGCAAGGTCTTTTAAACAAATGTAAAGTGAAACGACGTCGCAGTCGCTACAACCAGTCGCTACAACCAGTCGCTGCTGGTTTTATGGAACCAACGCAACTGCTGAATATAAAAATGAAATGCATCTGCTGAATTTTGAAAGACAATGCAGCTGGTGGATTCTAACAAAGTAATGCAGCTGCTGAATGATACGAAAGCATTGCATCTGCTGAATATGCATCTGCTGAAATATGCATCTGCTGAATATGCATCTACTGAAATATGAATCTGTTGAAATATGCATCTGCTGAATATGCATCTACTGAAATATGAATCTGTTGAAATATGCATCTGCTGAATATGCATCTACTGAAATATGAATCTGTTGAAATATGCATCTGCTGAATATGCATCTACTGAAATATGAATCTGTTGAAATATGCATCTGCTGAATATGCATCTGCTGAAATATGCATCTGCTGGTTTTCAACAAAGAAGTGAAACTGCTGATTTCATACTTAGGAGATTTTCGATAAGGCAATATCAGCAGTGGTATAAAAACCAGCTCTTGTTCTTAATATACAGATAACCATGAACTACGAAGGTTACCTTCCTCTAAAGATTTCGACATATCTTATGAAACTTCTGGAAAAGATTGAGTAAGCTACTTGTAAGCTACTTCGACAAATGAATTACTGAAAAACTCAGGAATTCATTAGAAGAACATCATCCAAACCTTTTCTAAAGCATCTTTAACTCAAAATACAGTAACTCAACTTCTTTCAAAAACAGAGCATGAACTTCTGGTTTTCTTTGAAGAACAGCCGAAGCCATCTTCCCCTTTTCTTTAAACCATACATAATCATAAAAATAGAATTGAATATATGCTTTCTATTGAGTGAGCAAGAAACAGAGTTTACTTGCCTGGTATCTTTAACACAAGAACAGCAGAAAATCCAGTATACTTCTTGCACACCGCCTGTTTCCTTGAAAATTCTTTGAAAAGATTTTTGTTCGGATTCTTGAGAGCGAGCACCGCTTAATATGATTTGATTTGAAAGTAATGATGCATGAAGCAGCTTATGATTCTATTTATATGATTTACAATGACTAAGGAAAACAAACACGTTATATCAATATGCCAAACTTTATAAGAAGCGTGCCCTGTTTCTTGTTTAAAACAAAAGATGTGCATGGAAACCGAGAATTTTAGTTAAATAAAGGATCCACTTGGTTTGCAGAAGTCACTAAATACTTACTGTACTTGCATTCTAACATTTGAATATCAATCCAAAATAAAATAAAGATTGATCATAGCATAGATAGAAATATTCAAGAATCGAATTGTAATAGCAATGTAATCCCTCAATCTCATATCTTTCTAATTGTGGACTTCTAAATGATCTGGTCGTTACAGCTCGTGTGGAAGTGTGATATCAAGGCCCGACAGCTTTTCAACGAGCCCAATCATACGAACCCCATGCTCGCGGACCGAAGTCCCATCGCGCATGCGGCTCGTCATCCGCTCCTTGACAGTCGT
Source organism: Dorcoceras hygrometricum (assembly GCA_001598015.1). NCBI lineage: Eukaryota > Viridiplantae > Streptophyta > Magnoliopsida > Lamiales > Gesneriaceae > Dorcoceras > Dorcoceras hygrometricum. Next base: position 128,786 of record KQ992702.1, read on the forward strand.
GAACCTCTCATGTCGAGAGTTCTCCCCATACAGTTCTTTGAGATGAAAAAGTATGTCAGCAGCATACTTTGTCTTCTCAAAGCGCCGTTGCATTTCATTGGACATCGACGCCATCACATAGCATCGAGCTTTAACCTCATCGTCCCACCATTGTTTAAGCGTAACCAGCTCCTCAGGGCTGATATCAGCAGGGGCTTCCTTCAGAGGGCACTTCTCTATCGTATAAAGAAGTTTCTCCGAAGCCAACACAAGGTTGAGGTTGCGGAGCCAGTCTTGGTAGTTCAGACAGGTGAACTTGTTGCTATCAAGTATAGCAGCGAGCGGGTTTTTCATCGAAACCATTTTGTAATGCAGTATACTGAAAGAAAAGCAGACATACATCACTAACTATATAAGATATATGCTAAGACATAAAATATGGTCGTTTAGTTCTATGAATTGCCCACCCACTATTTTAACGATTTCACCACCCTCTAATGAAATCGAGAAAGCAAGTTTCTTTAGTGGGTACACAGAGCCCAATCAAGCGATCATGGTCCCGAATAATATCAGCCAACCACGATGACCCATCAATGTTGAGTTGTGAAGGACGGTCCACTTAACGTCCCCAATAATATGAGCCAACGTTAAAGGGAGTTCCAACCGAACTCACAACAATTGTCAATGGCGTGGACAGCTTTCCGGCATACATGACCCCTCAATAATATGAGCCGGGCCATGTATACGGGTAGCATCGACGTACACCCATTGTTGATGGAAGGTAGGGAAATTTAAACAAATTTAAATCCCCTTTGGTTTATCGAATAAACTTTTATCTTGATATTAGTTTTAAATCGTATTTAAAACGAGGGATTTTATTTTCGAAAATTTGGTCTCATGCAGTATATTTTAAATCATATTTAAAACTTGCGGATTCAACTAACTATATATCACATATATAAACATTAGGATGATCGATCGCGAGAGCTATGCGGTCCGTGGTTGCCAATCACGGACCTGGGTCCAATCCTAGGTGAAATGCAATATGCAATGCAATCCTATTACATTTGCTTCCGGTTTTACAGATCTTCGGTCTTCAATATCTTTGATCGTCATCGGGCCACCTTCTTCAAATATCCTCCCACTAAGTCTAGTAATTTACATTAAATTTCCATGACACATAAGGGATACATTTTAAGGGGTGGGAACGGGTCACAAACAGACCCACTTTAATAATGATAATCAACAATATTAAAATCGAAATCATAAAAACCTAAAGCATACACCTAACACATTGGGGCATGGCTCTCGATCATCCCAATCATGCAATCAATCTAATTAATTTGAATAAATTAAATAATCAAATTATTTATCGCAAAATCATATTTTAATCATAAATTCGCATTTTATAATAAAATCGCATTTTGTCGATAAAATCAAATTTTAATCAACAAAATCATATTTAATTATAAAATCATATTTTACAATCAAATCGTATTTTGCAATTTTAATTGCATCATATTGGGCTTAAAACAATTTTAGGCCCAAAAATCTCAAAATTAATTGACCAAAACCGGCCTGATATCGGATATCGTCCCGAAAACTTTATGGGCTGCCCGGGACAGGCCCGAAAAAAACCTAGAAGTAAAATTCAGCCGTTGCAACAATCTGGCGGAGATCGTCGCCGGACGGCGGCAGCCGCCGCCACATATCGTGCGCGGCACAATGCCACGCGCTTGGCCGCGTGATGCGCGAAGCACGGCCGCGCGACCGCGTAAAAAATTGCGCCAACCCGACAACCACCGTGCGTCTCCAGTTCGCGCAACCATGCGTGATCATCGGCCGGCCAGCAGCGAACAGTAGCGCAACAATTGCGCTGGACAGTGGCCAGCCATGTGCGACAACCGCACATGCATCGCGCGCGGTGGGGCGCCGCCATGCGCGGCGGCACCGCGGCGGTTCCAGCCAATTTTAGTTTGATCTCAATCTGAAAATAGAGATTAGATACAATTCAGGCAACAATTGTATTGGATCCGAGCCATAGCTCTGATACCACTGTTGGGAAACTGTGGCGGATCCGGATCCCGTCTCCCGGCGAGGCAGAGGAAGAATAAAATTCAGCCGGGAAACTTTCAATACAATTAAAAACTACTGCAAACTATGAACCATTCATAGGGCGTTTAGTAGATTACCTTGCTGGCGACTTGCGCCTGGCTCCAACCGGAATTACAAGAAGACCGGCTCTTCACGGTAGGCGGCTGTAGATTCGTCAATCAGGTCCACGACCGGAAGGGAGACTCCTTCGTTAGCCTGCACTACAAGGCCTGACAAGATCAGTGCGGACGGAAACTCCTTGAAAAATTGGCCGGAACAAATTCCGGCGAGGGGCGGCGACGCGACTGCGCAAGGCGGCGACCGGCGGCGGCGATATGAGGGAGAGGAGGGGGCGGCGGTTTTGAGAGCTAGGTTTAGGGTTGTGTAATCTGAATTACTTCTTAAGTTGTGACCAATTAAGCCTTAAGTCTAATTAAATAGACTAGCAATGGACTTGGACCGGCCCAACGGGCCCGGGTCCAAATGACGATATCCATCGCTGCGACTTCATCGTAACTCCGATCGTCGATCAGATCAGACCGATTGACTCAGTTTCCAAAACTGAATGTTATGATATGAAAAACAATTTTTCAGATCATCTAACCCTAAATTGCCAAATGACCGTTTTGCCCCTCAACAGCGTGAAATCACGATTTGACCCCTGTTGACTTTTCGGAAGTCGTACTTCCAAAATCCTCCTCCTATGCTCAACACATTGAGCTCAGTATCCGTGCGGAAATCTCGAATCCAGTACTTGTGTGACCCTCAATGGTCCAGGGATACAGCTAGCCGTGGGCCCACAACCATTGTGGCTCCGGAATCACAATTCCGGACTTGCCCATCGGATCATGGTAAGAGCGTCTAGAAACATCGCCCCATGATCCCCTAGGTATCACTGATAGTGCCTGCAAGAACCAGTTGGTTGTAGTTAGCGTACAGTACGGTCCTTTCAATCCATATATCCCGATCAGATCAACGACCATTGGTAAATCGAGAGTCGCTAAAGATCCGATAGCTATGCATACATCTTGGAGATCGAATAGTGACATCGCGAGTGTAACTAGGTAAACCCATTTACCTAAAACACTTCCAATACTCTGGCCAGAGAATTATACACTATTATCCCCTCAGATAGCATAGGATATCCAAACATGTCTGCGAGCGGTGAATCCTCGACAACGATGCATCGACTCCTACATGCATCGGGGTCTCACCCAATCCCGCCGCCTAACGACTCCAAGTGAGTCGGAAAACGGGTCAAAGTGAGGAGCCTATCATGTAGAGCCTCAATGTCATTTCGAGTCATGAGCACTAATCAGTACAACCAAGACCTCGGACTTATCCACTCGACAAATGGTAACCACTTGGAAAGTCCGAACGAGGGTAGTTCGATAGATCACCAGGTCACTATCTATCTACATGCTCAGAACATCACAATGTTCCCTACCAATGAAACATGGTACTTCGCATCGCAGATACTAGTCTCGAGCTTGGGCGGCCTTATCCTCATTTTGACGGCCCAATCGGCTAGGAACGTGTTCAGAATACACAGTGACTATTAGATGTGTTTCATGATAGCCGTCATACCCACTATCACATCTAACATACACTATAGTGCATTCTAGGTCTTTACTCAACGCAATTGTTAATCATTATACAACACAATGAAAGTAAGAATACCATAAATAAATGCGAATATCATATATAAATATTGTCATATACAAGAGTCTATAAACCCACACGCCACAAGTTGGCTAGTTGGGCATCTACTCTAACAGGTACTTCTAGGATGCTTCGTGATAGTGGAGCAGTGATCACCTGGGAGAGTTTCTGTGAGGCGTTCCGTCAGGAATATACCCCGGAGTCCTACTTCGCCAGTCGAGAGCGAGAGTTTGACAACCTCAAGCAGGGTAATATGCGAGTAGCCGAGTATGCGAGGCAGTTTTCTGCGATTTTGGTGTACATGCCGCATGTAGCGAACCAAGAGCGGACGAAGAGGAACAAATTCTTGAAGGGCTTGAGACCTGACCTTTATCGGATGGTGTTGTCTGGGTCACCGGCTACTTTCATGGAAGCTGTGAACAATGCGGTTGATATTGAGGAGAGTTTGATGGATCCCGAGGCTCCGGTGCATCAGACGATTGGACGTGCTCCTTAGGAAACACCGGCGGTGTCGCAGTCGTATCAATCTCCTCAGGGATCACAGCAGTCGAGTCTCCAGCAATTTTGACCTCGAGGGAAGCAATTCAAGAAGAAGGGCCATTCGAGTTCCTATGGTTCCGTGAGTTCTGGTTCTGGCAGCAGTTCAGGCAGTGGTTCTGGTGGTGGATTTTGCGGGCAGTGCGGAGGGAGGCATGAGACTTCACAGTGTCGTGGAGTTAGAGGACTTTGCCATCTTTGTGGCCAGCCGGGACATTTCGCTAGAGCGTGTCCTTCGATTGGAGGGCGATCTTCTGGACAGTGGCAGTAGAGTTCCGCTAGTGGTTCTTCACAGTGACAGCAGTCTTTCTCTCAGTCCCAGCGATCAGGATTTCAGCCTCGTGAGCCATCTAGGTTTGGAGGACCTTCCCGACCTCAATATCAGATTCCCCAGCAGGCTCAGGCGAATGCTTTGAACAGAGAGCAGGATGAGGAGACGCCTGTCATGGTGACTGGAGGTACATGCTTTATATTTGATTATCCTACGAAAGTTCTTTTTGACACTGGTGCATCACATTCTTTCATATCTGAGTTGTTTGTGTTTGAGCATGGGTTGAGTTCGTCCCCATTGGTGATGTTGTGTATGTATCTACTCCTGCTGGTGTGAGTCTTTGGTCCATGGATAACGCGGGATTTATGATTTATGCGCTTGACGTTTCCCAAGAGCCCCGATTTGAGTTGAGCGATATTTCGATCGTCCGAGAGTTTCCCAATGTGTTCCCGGATGAGATTCATGGATTCCTTCCAAGACGTGAGATTTCGGCATCGATTTGGTGCCCGGTACCGCCCCGATTTCTAGAGCTCCGTATCGGTTGGCGCCATCGGAGTTGAAAGAGCTGAATGATCAGTTGAGAGATCTCTTGGAGAAAGGCTTCATCCGACCGAGTATGTCCCCTTGGGGAGCTTCGATTCTTTTCGTGAAGAAGAAGGATGGGTATATGAGGATGTGCGTGGATTTCCGGTAGTTGAACAAAGCGACGGTGAAGAACAACTATCCTTTGCCGAGGATTGATGACTTGTTCGATCAGTTGCAGGGATCGGTCGTGTACTCAAAGATTGATTTTACGCTCTGGTTATCACCAGTTGCGGATTAGAGACGCTGACGTGGCGAAGACAGCTTTCCGAACTAGATATGGGCATTATGAGTTTCTTGTCATGCCGTTTGTGTTGACAAATGCCCCAGCTGTGTTTATGGATTTGATGAATCACGTTTTCAGCGAGTATATTGATCGGTTCGTGATCGTCTTTATTGATGACATCCTGATTTATTCGAGGAGCTTGAGGGAGCATAAGGAGCATCTTAGACTGGTATTGCAGAGATTGAGATGTTAGAGTAGATGCCCAACTAGCCAACTTGTGGCGTGTGGGTTCATAGACTCTTGTAACGATCTTTATATATGATATTCGCATTTATTTATATGACATTCTTTACTTTCATTGTGTTGTATGATGATTAACAATTGCGTTGAGTAAAGACCTAGAATGCACTATAGTGTATGTTAGATGTGATAGTGGGTATGACGACTATCATGAAACACATCTAATAGTCACTGTGTATTCTGAATTAGTTCCTAGTCGATTGGGCCGTCAAAATGAGGATAAGGCCGCCCGAGCTCGAGACTAGTATCTGCGATGCAAAGTACCATGTTTCATTGGTAGGGAACATTGTGATGTTCTGAGCATGCAGATAGATAGTGACCTGGTGATCTATAGAACTACCCTCGTTCGGACTTTCCAAGTGGTTACCATTTGTCGAGTGGATAAGTCCGAGGTCTTGGTTGTACTGATTAGTCCTCACGACTCGAAACGTCATTGAGACTCTACATGATAGGCGTCTCACTTTGACTCGTTTGCCGACTCACTTGGGGTCATCAGGCGGCGGGATTGAGTGAGACCCCGATGCATGCAGGAGTCGATGCATCGTTGTCTAGGATTCACCGCTCGCAGACATGCGTGGATATCCTATGCTATCTGAGGGGATAATAGTGTATAAATCTCTGTCCAGAGTACTAGAAGTGTTTTAGGTAAATGAGTTTACCTAGTTACACTCGCTATGTCACTATTCGATCTCCAAGATGTACGCATAGCTATCGGATCTTTAGCGACTCTCGATTTACCAATGGTCGTTGATCTGATCGAGATATATGGATTGAAAGGACCGTACTGTACGCTAACCACGACCAACTGGTTCTTTCAGGCACTATCAGTGATACCTAGGGGATCATGGGGTGATGTTTCTAGACGCTCTTACCATGATCCGTTGGGCAAGTCCGGAATTGTGATTCCGGAGCCACAGTGGTTGTGGGCCCACGGCTAGCTGTATCCCTGAACCATTGAGGGTCACACAAGTACTGGATTCAATATTACCGAACGGATACTGAGCTCAATGTGTTGAGCATGAGAAGAGGATTTTGGGGAGTGCGACTTCCTAAAAGTCAACAGGGGTCAAATCGTGATTTGCCGACGTTGAGGGGCAAAACGGTCATTTTGCACTGGGGTTCTGAAAAATGGTTTTTCAGATCATAGCATTCAGTTTTGGAAACTGAGTCGATCGGTCCGATCTGATCGGCGATCGGAGTTACGATGAAGTCACGTTGATGGTGATGAACCGAATGTTCATCCGTTGGACCCGGGCACGTTGGGTCGGTCCAAGTCCATCACTAAGTCTATTTAATATAGACTTGGACTTAATTAACTAATAACTTGAGACACAAACCCTAACCCTAAGAGCTCTAGAAGCCACAGCCCTCTCCTCTCTCAAAAGGCCGCCGCCGCCGCCGTTCGCCGGAAATGTTCCGGCCAATCTTTCGAGGAGAATCCATCCACGCCGATCTCGTCAGGCCTTCTAGTGCAGGCTGACGAAGGAGTCTCGTATCCGGTCGTGGACCTGATTGACGTTATCTACCGCCGCCTACCGTGAAGTGCCGGTTTCCTCGCGAAACTGGTCGGATCCAGGCACGAGTTGCCAGCAAGGTAATCGACGATAAACACCCTATGAATGTCATATTGTGTTTGTTTATTGAATTGTATTGATCGTCCCCCGGCAAATTTTTGTTCTTCCGCTGCCTCGCCGGGAGGCGTGATCCGGATCCGCCGTGGTTCCCCAACAGTGGTGGTGGGCAAACCACCCAAGTATTAAAGCACTTCGATCTGATCGAGGTGGTGAATACTTGAGTGCTGAATTTCAAGACTATCTAAAAGAGAATGGATTCTCGCACAATGGACCCCTCCAGCCACACCACAGCTCAATGGTGTAGCGGAGCGTCGTAATCGGACCTTGTTGGACATGGTTCGATCTATGATGAGCTTCACTGAGCTTCCTACCTTGTTCTGGGGCTATGCGCTCGAAATGGCGGTAATGTTGTTGAACAATGTCTACACCAAGGCAGTGGATAAAACTCCATATGAGATATGGATGGGAAAACCACCCAAGTACTCATACATGAGGATTTGGGGATGTCCTGCTTACGTGAAGCAGACAGTGGGAGATAAGCTGGATACGAGATCCATCTTATGCTACTTCATTGGGTATCCAATGAATTCCATTGGATACTACTTCTACTATTCGAGCGAAACAAAAGTGTTTGTTTCTAGGAATGCCACCTTTATGGAAAGGGAATTTCTACTTGATAGAAAAGGCAGGATAGTAGAACTCGAAGAGGTTCGAGATCCAATCGAAGTACCAGGTGAGTCTCCCGCACCTCCAGAGCCAGTACCAGAAATGGTCGCACCTAGGAGATCCGAAAGGGTTCCTAGGGCTCCTGAGAGATATGGTTTTCTCCTTGAAAATATCAAGAACTTCCAAGGAGACAATTTCCGATGCTGATTCTAATTTGTGGCTCGAAGCAATGAAGTCTGAGTTTGACTCAATGCATGCTAACCAAGTTTGGACTCTTGTTAATCCTCACGAAGGAATTGTTCCTATTGGGTGCAAATGGGTATACAAGAGAAAACTTGGGCCTGATGGTAAGGTAATGACCTACAAGGCACGACTGGTCGCGAAAGGTTACACTCAAAGGCAAGGTGTTGACTATGATGAAATCTTCTCGCCAGTCGCAATGTTCAAGTCAATTAGAATCTTGTTAGCCATAGCCGCATGGTACGACTATGAGATATGGCAAATGGATGTGAAAACTGCGTTCCTTAATGGAAACATTAAGGAAGAGATCTATATGACGCAGCCTGAGGGTTTCACATCTGGAAGCGAGCATAAGGTATGCAAGCTTCAGAGATCGATCTACGGTCTCAAACAAGCATCGCGAAGTTGGAACCTGGGATTCGATGAAACAATCAAGGAATTTGGTTTCATCAAGAATCCCGAGGAGCCATGTGTATACAAGAAGGTAGTTAAAAGCGCTGTGACATTCCTCGTACTTTATGTTGATGACATTCTACTCATTGGGAATGATGTAGGAATGCTGCAGTCAACTAAAGTATGGTTGTCTAGTAGATTTTTGATGAAGGACATGGGTGAAGCATCCTATATTCTTGGAATACAGATCTATCGGCATAGATCTAAACGGATGCTCGGACTCACCCAAGCTACCTACATCGATATCATACTTAAGAGGTTCTCTATGGAAGAGTCCAAGAGAGGACACCTACCTATGTGCCACGGGGTCACTCTATCTAAGTCTATGTGTCCTAAGACTGATGAGGAGATAGAGAGTATGACACGTGTGCCATATGCCTCGGCAATAGGTAGTATTATGTATGGCATGATCTCGACTAGACCGGATGTCACATATGCTCTGAGTGTCACGAGCCGCTACCAGGCCAACCCCGGCCAATTACATTGGAAGGCTGTGAAGGATATTCTTAAGTATTTGCGAAGGACTAAGAATATGTTCATGGTCTATGGGGGTGGTGAACTGAAACTGTAAGGCTACAGTGATTCTAGCTTCCAGTGTGACGTGGATGATTAGAAATCAACCTTTGGATTTGTGTTCATGCTCAATGGTGGTGCTGTCTCTTGGAAGAGTTCCAAGCAAGACACCATCGCGGATTCAACCACTGAGGTTGAGTACATCGCAGCATCAGCTGCTGCTAAGGAGGCAGTTTGGATAAGGAATTTCGTCCAAGAGTTGGGCGTCATTCCTAATGGAGTTGGTCCAGTCCCGGTGTACTGCGACAACACGGGTGCCGTTGCGCAAGCAAAGGAGCCTAGGTCTCACCAAAGATCCAAACGTATACTGAGGAAATACCACATAATCCGGGATATTGTGGCTAGAGGTGACATAGCAGTTGAGAGAGTCGCCTCTGCGGACAACGTTGCTGATCCACTTACGAAGCCCTTGCCTGGACCGTTGTTTGAAAAACATCGCGAAAAAATGGGACTGCGTCTGTGTGAGACCTGAATTTGTGTAAAGGATTAATTGTTGAATTAATCAAGTTTTTAGTGATTTCTGGTGGTTCAGATTTCAATTTGAATGTTTGGGTTGCATTTTCGAGTTGAGAATCGTATTTGGAGCATTTCTGGGAAATTTGAGATTTTTGAAATTTTGGTGAATCTAGTAACAGATTTGATGATGTCAGCGTCGTTGGTATGCGCTGTGATGCTGACGTAAACATAGCTGGTTTGAGAGACCTTTCGGTAAAATCTGTTAGCGGATTTGATGACGTCAGCATTGTATGGTTGCTTAGCGTAGATGACGTAAGCATTGCTGGCTTGAGTTTGTTGGGTGAAAATCTGTTGATAGATCTCGTGACGTCAGCAGCGTGTGTTGTCGTTGTGAGGCTGACGCAAGCGTTGCTGCTCGAGAGATCTGTTCGATTTAGTGTGAGAGCTGTTTTGCTTGGAACGCCGTCGTTTTATGAAGTTTGATATAGCGTAGCGTGAGATCTGTTTTGAGAGATCTGATTTTAGTACGTCGTCGTTTTGGAGAGATCTGTTTGTTGAGGCATGTGTAATGTTCGAACAGACTTGATGACGTAGGAAGATCTGTTATGTGCGCGCGATTGGTTTAGCGAGCAGCTTTGGTGACGTAAGCAGATCTGTCCGCGGTTTGGCTTTGTGTTAGCGCGTTTTCAGATTTCAGCGCCTTTAGACCAGACTTCTCCTTAGCTTTGGTGCGACGTCGTTTGGGGCTCTTGGCTTGTGTTTAGTGGGCGTAGTTTGTGAGATCTGTTTTTTGTATCCAGTGGTTGGAGTCTGATACTTATTTTCGTATGCTATATTGTTTGTGTTGTTTAGTGGTTTTTATAAACTGGGATATCTATTTTGAGTATCGCACTATTTTAAATTATATTGTTTTAAACCGTCAGGCCAAAAGCGAAAATTTTACCCGCTTTTTAGTAGTTCCGCATGTGTTTGTATGTTTTATCTCTGATTAGGGCACGAGGCCTGACATTTTTGGTATCAGAGCTTAAGCTTGGATAAGCTCAATTTCTTTTATCACACTTGAGTCTAGGCACAGTGTTGTGTGTTGCATGTGCTTGACCTATATGACTACGTGCTGCATATTTTGTGTTTTCTTTGCTGTATCTATTCTGTTTTTCCTTATCCTGTTGAGTGCTTTAGATGCCGCCTAGACGTCGTGGTCGTAGTAGGGGTCTCTTCCAGGAATCAGGTGGGCAGAATGAGGATCAGTACAGTGCGCCTAGTCATACTCGTGAGAGTAGTGGAGAGGAGGAGGCTGTAGCTCCGCCGGTTCCGGTAGAGAGGATGGATGTCGTGATTGCTAGGTTTCAGAGGATGAGCCCTCCTATCTTCAATGGCGACGAGTCTAGCGAGGATGCTGATTCATGGCTTCATAACGTCATTCTCCTTTTCGATCGAGCTCAGTATGACCACGATCTTCGGTTGAGGTTAGTCACTTTGTTGTTCAGGAAGGCCGCAGAGCGTTGGTGGCGAGGTGCGTCTCGTACCTTAGAGGAGACTGGAGTGGAGCTATCTTGGGATGTTTTCTGTGAGACTTTTAGGAAGGAGTATGTTCCCGACTCCTTTGTGGCTGCCCGTGAGCGGGAGTTTGAGGTCCTAGAGCAGGGCTCTACTACGGTGTGCGAGTATGCTCGCAAATTTTCTGCGCTTTTGGCTTTTGTTCCGCATGTTGCTGGCCGGGAAAGGGCCAAGCTCACCAGATTTGTTGAAGGCTTGAATGAAGAATTTTATCAGAGTGTTTTGACAAGCAAGCCTTCATCGTATGCTGAGGCTGTGGATACTGCTATCCACATCGAGGAGGGCATGAGAAGTCGTCGTAATCGCAGGGCGCAGGTGGCACAGGCAGTGCAGAGTGGTCGACCGGTTGGTCAGGGAGCTCAGTCGTCTCAGAGTTCCCAGTCCGCCCATTTTCCTCAGCAGCAGCAGCAACAGCAGGTAGCTCAGCAGTCTGGCCGTGGTAGGTTCCGACCTCGCGGTCAGCAGTTTAAGAAGAAGTCTGGTTCAGGGTCCTCTGGTTCAGGCAGTTCGAGTAGCAGTGGATCTCGGACTGAGTTTTGTGGCTTTTGTGGTGGAAAGCATCCTTCGACGCAGTGTGTTGGCGTGCAGGGTTCCTGCAACCTTTGTGGTCAGTACGGGCATTTTGCGAGAGTGTGTCCGTCAGCTGGATCACAGCAGACCGCGGCCCAGCCTCAGGGTCGTGGGGGTCAGTCTAGGGGCCGTTCCCAGCAGCAGTTTCAGCAGCCCCGTTTTGGTGAGACTCCGTTTAGGCCGTTTCAGCAGCCTGGCCCTTCGCGTTTTGGGCAGACGTCTCAACCTTTCTTTCCAGGACCCCAGCATGCTCAAGTCAACGCCTTCACGAGAGAGCAGGCTGAGGAGACACCGAGTCGGGTGATTGGAGGTACATGTCTTGTCTTTGACTTTCCTGCTCGTGTGTTGTTTGACACCGGTGCGTCGCATTCGTTTATTTCTGATTCCTTTGTTGTTGAGCATGGATTGTGTACCGTCCCTTTGCGTGATACTGTTTCTGTTTCTACCCCCGGTGGTGTGAACCTGTTCTCGCAAGAGATTTTGTTGGATGGTGTGTTGCGTTTCGGCGAGCATGCCTTGTTAGCAAATTTGATCCGCTTGATGCTTTGGGATTTCGATTGTATAGTTGGGATGGATGTGTTGTCCAACTATAGGGCCTCCGTGGATTGTTTCCATGGGATTGTGCGCTTTAGGCCTTTGTCTGGCGAGAAGTGGGACTTCTATGGCCAGGACTCGAGATCGAAGATTCCGTTGGTTTCCGCGATGGAAATGTTTAGTTTGTTGTCTTTGGGTAATGCTGGCTTTATGATCTACGCTTTGGATGCGTCTTCTTCTTCTAGTATTCAGCTTAGTGACGTTCCTGTGGTGCGACAATTTCCCGACGTGTTTCCGGAGGAGATTCCTGGTTTTCCTCCGAGGCGGGAGATAGACTTCAGCATAGAGTTGGTGCCAGGCACAGCACCGATTTCTCGTGCCCCGTATCGTCTAGCGCCTGCGGAGTTGAGAGAACTCAAGGTTCAGTTAGATGACTTGCTGGAGAAGGGTTTCATTCGCCCTAGTATGTCACCGTGGGGAGCGCCCATTTTGTTTGTGAAGAAGAAGGATGGCTCAATGCGGATGTGCATTGATTTTCGCCAGTTGAATAAAGCCACTGTGAAGATAAGTACCCGTTGCCGAGAATCGATGATCTG
>KQ992705.1:0-11299 GCA_001598015.1 Dorcoceras hygrometricum
TTGCCAGACGCAACACAAGCGCAACAACTGCGTTTTCCATTACCACCAGCTGCAAGCTACAGTAACCATCAAATTCCAAATCCTACCAGTCGTTGGCTACAGCACGGTTGATTCAATATTTGGAGGAATTTGACAACTCTTAATCTTCGAACTCACGTGGACTGATCCCAAACAATGGAATTAACCAACAATCTAAATCTGAATCCTCACAGAATGTTTGATTGGAATTGGGGAACGCGAAAACGATTTATACACCTTAAAATTAAAAGACGTTCCAACTCGCGATGTCGAAGCACATACAACAACGATTAAAAGGAAACACGATAACTTGAATCCAGCACAACTTTGGCACGCTAGACTAGGTCATATTTCTCTAAGTAGGATGAACAAGTAGTTAGGTGTGACATGTTTGATCTGTCAGACATTAACTCCCTACCGACTTGTGAGTCTTGTCTCAAGGGAAAGATGACTAAGCAACCCTTCAAGGTCAAGGGTGAGCGTGCTCAAGGCCTATTGGATTTGATCCATACTGATGTATGCGGACCATTTAGTATTGGTACTAAATACGGTCACACATACTTTATCACCTTTATCGACGATTACTCTAGGTATGGGTACTTGTACTTAATGAAGCACAAGTTTGAATCCTTTTGAAAGGTTCAAAGAATTCAAGGCTGAAGTAGAAAATCAATTAGGAAAAAGTATTAAAGCACTTTGATCCGATCGAGGTGGTGAATACTTGAGTGCTGAATTTCAAGACTATCTGAAAGAGAATGAGATTCTCGCACAGTGGACCCCTCCGGCCACACCACAGCTCAATGGTGTAGCGGAGCATCGTAATCGGTCCTTGTTGAACATGGTTCGATCTATGATGAGCTTCACTGAACTTCCTACCTCGTTTTGGGGCTATGCGCTCGAAACGGTGGTTATGTTGTTGAACAATGTCCACACTAAGGCAGTGGATAAGACTCCATATGAGACATGGATGGGCAAACCACCCAAGTACTCATTCATGAGGATTTGGGGATGTCCTGCTTACGTGAAGCAGACAGTGGGAGATAAGCTGGATACGAGATCCATCTTATGCTACTTCATTGGGTATCCAAAGAACTCTATTGGATACAACTTCTACTATCCGAACGAAACAAAAGTGTTTGTTTCTAGGAATGCCACCTTCATGGAAAGGGAATTTGTACTTGATAGAAAGGGCAAAATAGTAGAACTCGAAGAGGTTCGAGAACCAACTGAAGTACCAAGTGAATCTCCTGCACCTACAGAGCCAGTACCTGAAATGGTCGCACCTAGGAGATCCGAAAGGGTTCCTAGGGCTCCTGAGAGATATGGTTTTCTCCTTGAAGATGATCAAGGTGATCAAGTTGTTGGATCTGATCCAAGAACTTTCAAGGAGGCAATTTCCGATGCTGATTCTAATTTGTGGCTTGAAGTAATGCAGTCTGAGTTTGACTCAATGCATGCTAACCAAGTTTGGACTCTTGTTAATCCTCCCGAAGGAATTGTTCCTATTGGGTGTAAATGGGTATACAAGAGGAAACTTGGGCCTGATGGTAAGGTAATGACCTACAAGGCACGACTGGTCGCGAAAGGTTACACTCAAAGGCAAGGTGTTGACTATGATGATACCTTCTCGCCAGTCGCAATGTTCAAGTCAATTAGAATCTGGTTAGCCATAGCCGCATGGTACGACTATGAGATATGGCAAATGGATGTGAAAACTGCGTTCCTTAATGGAAACATTAAGGAAGAGATCTATATGACGCAGCCTGAGGGTTTCACATCTGTGGGAAGTGAGCATAAGGTATGCAAACTTCAGAGATCGATCTACGGTCTCAAGCAAGCGTCGAGGAGTTGGAACCTGAGATTCGATGAAACACTTAAGGAATTTGGTTTCATCAAGAATCCCGAGGAGCCATGTGTTTATAAGAAGGTAGTTAAAAGCGCTGTGACATTCCTCGTACTTTATGTTGATGACATTCTACTCATTGGAAATGATGTAGGAATGCTGCAATCAACTAAAGTCTGGTTGTCTAGTAGATTTTCGATGAAGGACATGGGTGAAGCATCCTATATTCTTGGAATACAGATCTATCGGGATAGATCTAAATGGATGCTCGGACTCACCCAAGCCACCTACATCGATACCATACTTAAGAGGTTCTCTATGGAAGAGTCCAAGAGAGGACACCTACCTATGTGCCACGGGGTCACTCTATCTAAGTCTATGTGTCCGAAGACTGATGAGGAGATAGAGAGTATGACACGTCTTAAGAGGTTCTCTATGGAAGAGTCCAAGAGAGGACACCTACCTATGTGCCACGGGGTCACTCTATCTAAGTCTATGTGTCCGAAGACTGATGAGGAGATAGAGAGTATGACACGTGTGCCATATGCCTCGGCAATAGGTAGCATTATGTATGGCATGATCTCGACTAGACCGAATGTCGCATATGCTCTGAGTGTCACGAGCCGCTACCAGGCCAACCCCGGCCAATTGCATTGGAAGGCTGTGAAGGATATTCTTAAGTACTTACGAAGGACTAAGAATATGTTCATGGTCTATGGGGGTGGTGAACTGAAATTGGAAGGCTACACTGATTCTAGCTTCCAGTGTGACGTGGATGATTCGAAGTCAACCTCTGGATTTGTATTCATGCTCAATGGTGGTGTTGTCTCTTGGAAGAGTTCCAAGCAATACACCATCGCGGATTCAACCACTGAGGCTGAGTACATCACAGCATCAGCTGCTGCTAAGGAGGCGGTTTGGATAAGGAATTTCGTCCAAGATTTGAGCGTCATTCCTAATGGAGTTGGTCCAGTCCCGGTGTACTGCGAAAACACAGTTGCCGTTGCGCAAGCAAAGGAGCCTAGGTCTCACCAAAGATCCAAACATATACTGAGGAAATACCACATAATCCGGGATATTGTGGCTAGAGGTGACATAGCAGCTGAGAGAGTCGCCTCTGCGGACAACGTTGCTGATCCACTTACGAAGCCCTTGCCAGGACCTTTGTTTGAAAAACATCGCGAAACAATGGGACTGCGTCTGATGAGTAGTTGGCTTTAGGGCAAGTGGGAGATTGTTAGAGTAGATGCCCAACTAGCCAACTTGTGGTGTGTGGGTTTATAGACTCTTGTATATGACAGTCTTTATATATGATATTCGCATTTGTTCATGGCATTCTTTATCTTCATTATGTTTATATATTGTTAACAATTGTGTTGGATAAAGACCTAGAATGCACCATAGTGTATGTTAGATGTGATAGTGGGTATGACGGCTATCATGAAACACATCTAATAGTCACTGTGTATTCTGAATTAGTTCCTAGTCGATTGGGCCGTCAAAATGAGGATAAGGCCGCCCGAGCTTGAGACTAGTATCTGTGATGCAAAGTACCGTGTTTCATTGGTAGGGAACATTGTGATGTTCTGAGCATGCAGATAGATAGTGACCTGGTGATCTATCGAACTACCATCGTTTGGACTTTCCAAGTGGTTACCATTTGTCGAGTGGATAAGTCCGAGGTCTTGGTTGTACTGATTAGTCCTCACGACTCGAAACGTCATTGAGACTCTACATGATAGGCGTCTCACTTTGACCCGTTTTCCGACTCACTTGGGGTCATTAGGCGGTGGGATTGGGTGAGATCCCGATGCATGTAGGAGTCGATGCTTCGTTGTCGAGTATTCACCGCTCGCTTACATGCGTGGATATCCTATGTTATCTGAGGGGATAATAGTGTATAAATCTCTGGCCAGAGTACTAGAAGTGTTTTAGGTAAATGGGTTTACCTAGTTACGCTCACGATGTCACTATTCGATCTCCAAGATGTATGCATAGTTATCGGATCTCTAGCGACTCTCGATTTACCAATGGTAATTGATCTGATCGGGATATATGTGTTGAAAGGACCGTACTGTAAGCTAACCACGACCAACTGGTTCTTGCAGGCACTATCAGTGATACCTAGGGGATCATGGCGCGATGTTGCTAGGCGCTTTACCATGATCCGTTGGGCAAGTCCGAAATTGTGATTTCGGAGCCGTAATGGTTGTGGGCCCACGGCTAGCTGTATCCCTGAACCATTGAGGGTCACACAAGTATTGGATTCATGGTTCCCGCACGGAAACTCAGCTCAATGTGTTGAGCATAGGAAGAGGATTTTGGGAAGTGCGACTTCCTAAAAGTCAACAGGGGTCAAATCGTGATTTCCCGCTGTTGAGGGGCAAAACGGTCATTTTGGACTAGATATCTGAAAAATTGTTTTTCGCATCATAATGTTCAGTTTTGAAAATGAGTTGATCGGTCCGATCAGATCGTCGATCGGAGTTGTGATGAAACCACAGTGAATTAAACGAACCGAATGTTCATATGGACTTGGGTATGACCCAAGTCCAATGGGCCGGTTCAAGCCCATGTATATTGATTATATACTAAGTAATGACTTAGGGCTTTAATTAATTTCATTTCACCACTTAACCCTAGCCTCCAAGCATCACACGGCCGCCCTTTCCTCACCTCCACCTCTCAGCCGCCGCCGCCGCCGCCTCTTGATCGGACCTGTTCCGATCAACTTTTCGAGGAGTTTCCGTCCGTGCTGATCTCGTTAGGCCTTCTAGTGCAGGCTGACGAAGGAACCTTGCTTCCGGTCATGGATCTAATTAGACGTTTCTACCGTCGCCTACCGACAAGAGCCAGTTTCCCTGTGATTCTGGTTGGAGCCAGGCGCCTGTCGCCAGCAAGGTAACACCCCGAGAAACGCCCTATGAATGGTTCATAGTGCTGTATTTTATTGTATTGAACGTTTCTCGGCGCTATTTTTAAAACTTCCGCTGCGCCACCGGGAGACGGGATCCGGATCCGCCACCGCTTTTCCAACAGTAGACGCGAGATATGGGCACCACCGGATTTGGATCTCCAAGCTTCACCAAGAATGGAGGAATTTCGAATTTTTGTGTTGGAGGGGAAGGGGAGGACGGCTGGTTGATGATCTAGAGCGAGGTTGTGGTTAAACTTGGTGTTTAGGAATAATACAACGTGACATAATTGACCACTATGATTTAATTAAGTATAAGAAGTGGAAAAAAACACGCTAGACCCTCTATTTAATTAAAAATATAATTAAAATTTTATCTAGGCCATGAAAAGGGTTTGAATTTCGAAATTGAAGCCTCTCCAAATTTAAAACACCTTAAAATTCAATATACCAGCCCGTATAGGCGAAAAACGGGCCCCCCTAAAAAATAATCATAAAAACTCAAATTTTCAGAAATTGTTGCTTAAAATAAAATAATTTCATTCTTAAAAATCCCATAACTTAAAAATCTCAAATTATTTTCATTCCGATCGGCCCTAATCTCGTCCACGCGTCTGTAACTCAAGCAGGCTGAAAAATAACACATACATACCATGCAACATAAAATCATAAATAAATCATATAATGACATGTAATCATCTAAAAATATTTTCCCCCTAGTCATGCACTCATTTCTACGTAGTCAGGAATTTCTAGGCGTTACAACTCTCCCCCCTTATAGGAATTTCGTCCCCGAAATTGAGTACGTACCAAATAACTCCAGGTAGCGCGTCCGCATATCGGCCTCAGTCTCCCAGGTAGCTTCATCCTATGAGTGATTCTGCCACCAGACCTTGACCATCGGAATACTCCGCGCTCTCAGCCTACGCTCCTCCCTAGCTAGAATCTGCACAGGTCGCTCCTCAAAAGATAAATCTGGTGCCAACTGGAGCGGCTCAAAATCCAACACATGAGACGGATTTGGAACATACTTCCACAGCATCGAGATATGGAAGACATTATGCACTGCTGATAAGCTGGTTGGTAACGCTACTCGGTAAGCTAGAGTACCAACCCTCTCCAGAATTCGAACGGCCCAATAAACCTCAGCTAAGCTTGCCTCTCCGGCCAAAGCGCATCACGCCCTTCATGGGAGATATCCTCACAAACGCATGATATCCCACAGCTAGCTCTAGGTCTCGTCGTATCTGATCGGCATAACTCTTCTGACGACTTTGGGCTATCCTCATCCTATCCCGAATCCTCATCACAATGTCCGCCGTCTGATGCAGTAACTCTGGCCCAGTAAGCACTCTCTCACCAACCTTGTCCCAGTGTACGGGGGATCTGCATCTCCTCCCGTACAGCGCCTCATACGGAGCCATCCCTATCGATGCTTGAAAGTTGTTGTTGTACGTGAACTCTACCAGCGGCAATCTCGAGTCCCATGTATCCTGAAAATCTATGACGCAAGCTCTCAGCAAATCCTCCAAAATCTGAATGACCCTCTCTTACTGTCCGTCTGTCTGCGGGTGAAATGCTGTACTGAATGACAAACTCGTCCCCAAGGCGGCATGTAAGCTCCTCCAAAACACAGATGTGAATCTGGTGTCTCTGTCCGACACTATCAAGACTGGTATACCATGCAGTCTGACAATCTCTTGGATGTAAAGCTCTGCGTACTGCGTCAGGGTGAAAGTAGTATTCACCGGTAAGAAATGCGCTGACTTGGTGAGTCTGTCTACAATCACCCATATAGCCGTGTACCCTCTGGGACTCCTGGGCAATCCAACCACGAAATCCATCGTAATATGCTCCCACTTCCACTCGAGAATAGGGAGTGGCTGCAACAACCCTGCCGGTCGCTGATGCTCCGCCTTGACCTGCTGACAAGTCAAGCACTTGGACATGAATCTCCCAATGTCCTTCTTCATCCCTGGACACCAGTACAAGGTGTGTAAATCTCTGTACATCTTCGTAATCCCTGGGTGGATGGAGTACGTCGATGCATGAGCCTCAAATAAGATCTCGGATCTCAACTGTCCAGTGCTCGGCACCCACATATGGCCTCTGAAATGGACTATCCCATCCTCAACAGTATACAGACCTCGTCCTCTATCCTCATCACACTGCCTCCACTACTGTAACTGCTCATCGGAGGCCTGCCCCTCTCTGATCCGCTCTCAAAGAGTCGGCTGAATCGTGAGCGCTGCTAAACTCGGCGCACAGCCTCCTGAATAGAACTCTAGGCCGAATCTCTGAATCTCAGCCTGTAGTGGCCTCCCAATTGACAAACACGCCACTACTGCAGTCTTTCGGCTCAAAGCATCTGCCACTACATTAGCCTTACCCGGATGGTAGCTAATGTCACAGTCATAGTCCTTCACTAACTCTAACCATCTGCGCTGCCTCATGTTCAGCTCCTTCTGGGTGAAGAAGTACTTGAGACTCTTGTGGTCGGTGAATATCTGACAGTTCTCGCTGTACAAATAGTGCCTCCAAATCTTCAGCACAAACACCACTGCTGCAAGCTCCAAATCATGAGTCGGATAGTTCTGCTCATAACTCTTCAGCTGCCTCGACGCATATGCAATAACCTTACCACCCTGCATCAGAGCTACACCCAAGCCTCTCAAAGAA
Organism: Dorcoceras hygrometricum; assembly: GCA_001598015.1. Lineage (NCBI taxonomy): Eukaryota > Viridiplantae > Streptophyta > Magnoliopsida > Lamiales > Gesneriaceae > Dorcoceras > Dorcoceras hygrometricum. Next base: position 7,455 of record KQ992705.1, read on the forward strand.
GCATCTGTATAAACCACAAACTCCTCGTGGTCCACTGGCATAGCTAACACTGGTGCTGAAGTAAGGGCCTCCTTCAGCTGATCGAAGCTCCTCTGGCACTCGGGACTCCATACATACTTCGCATTATTCTTGGTCAAGGCTGTCAAGGGCACCAAGATAGAAGAGAAGCCCTTGATAAACTTGCGATAATAACCTGCAAAGCCCAAGAAACTACGAATCTCCGCTGCATCCTTGGAATCCCCCAGTTCTACACTACCTCCACCTTCGATGGGTCAACTAAAATCCCATCTCTCGACACAATATGACCCAAGAATGCCACCTGATCCAGCCAAAACTCGCACTTGCTGAACATGGCATACAATGTATGCTCCGTCAAAGTCTGCAAAGCCGTCTGCAAGTGCTGCCTATGCTCCTCCAAGCTCCTCGAATAGACCAGGATGTCGTCGATGAAAACTATAATGAACTGGTCTAGATACTGCCTGAATAACCTGTTCATCAGATCCATAAAAATCGCTGGGGCATTCGTCAGGCCAAACGGCATCACCAAGAACTCGTATTGGCCGTAGCATGTCCTAAAAGAAGTCTTGGATACGTCCTCCTCTCTAACTCTCAGCTGATGGTATCCAGATCTCAAATCAATATTCGAGAACACCGAAGCTCCCTGCAACTGATTGAATAAATCCTCAATCCTCGGTAGCGGATACTTATTCTTCACTGTAACTCGGTTCAGCTCCCGGTAGTCGATGCACAATATTATGCTGCCATCCTTTTTCTTCACAAACAACACTGGTGCGCCCCATGGAGAAAAGCTAGGGCGAATGAACCCCTTATCGAGCAACTCCTGAATCTGCTCCTTAAGCTCCTTCATCTTGGTAGGAGCTAATCGATAAGGTGCCTTAGAGATAGGCACTGTCCCCGGCATCAGCTCAATAGAAAACTCCACCTCTCGCTCCGGTGGAACTTGTTGGATCTGTTTTTACAGATCAGAATCTAAGTTTGGATTCACACAAAATATGTTACTACTTTACTAACGATTTAAATTAAGTGTGCAGATTGAGCTGAACAGAAAAACACGATTTCAGAGGCCTAAACAAAGGAATTTGGCCGAAAAGCAGCTTAGGTCACCACAAAGTAGTGAGTCTTGCTCGTTGGATCGTTTCGGAGGGGGCAGCACCGGTCTCGGGCGAAAATATGCAAGCTCATACCGGACCTTGTGAGCTGGATGAAGAGAAACGTAGCAGCTCAGAAGCAAGCTGGAACAAAGCACTGATAGCAGATTGATTGAGAGATGATAGCAGTGCAGATTAAGGAGTAGTCCAAGCTAGAACAGTAAGGGGACGCCCAGGCTGGTATAGCATAGGACAACTTAGCTGTTACAGTGAGGGGACGCCCGAACTAATCCAGCTAAGGACAACCAGTTGGGAAGCAACCAGCTCGAAGACCAGCTGGGGGAAAAACCAGCTCAGCAACCAGCTGGTAGAGACCAGCCCAAAGCTCAGCAACCAGCTCAGTGGACAGTCCAGCTCATAGCAAAGAAGAAACAGAAGCAAACTGGTTAAGGTCAAACCAGCTCAACAGAGAGAAAAGCAGAGATCAAGAGCAGAATCTATCAAATCAACGAGCAAAGCAATTTGAACTTAAACTTATGCGAAGACAGTTTATTAGAGTTCAAATTGATTTGCTGAGTTGTCCACATCAGGTACAGATTTGTACAGTGCGCACATGTTCAAAATCTACAAAGCCTGCAGAAGCATTAAATGCAAAGGACACAAAGTACAACTATGACAGAACTTTTCAGAAGCCTTTACAACGACTATATGCTTTGTGTCCAATGGATTAAATCTGCACAGAGGCTATATATTGTTAGAGTAGATGCCCAACTAGCCAACTTGTGGCGTGTGGGTTTTATTGACTCTTTGTATAACGATATTTATTTATGAAATTCGCATTTCTTTTATGGCATTATTTATTTTCATTATGCTATAATGTTAACAATTGTGTTGGATAAAGACCTAGAATGCACCATAGTGTATATTAGATGTGATAGTGGATATGATGGCTATCATGAAACACATCTAATAGTCACTGTGTATTCTGAACTCGTTCCTAGTCTATTGGGCCGTCAAAATGAGGATAAGGCCGCCCGAGCTTGAGACTAGCATCTGCGATGTGAAGTACCATGTTTCATTGGTAGGGAACATTGTGATGTTCTGAGCATACAGATGGATAGTGACCTGGTGATCTATCGAACTACCCTCGTTCGGACTTTCCAAGTGGTTACCATTTGTCGAGTGGATAAGTCCGATGTCTTGGTTGTACTGATTAGTCCTCACTACTCGAAACATCATTGAGACTCTACATGATAGGTGCCTCACTTTGACCAGTTTACCGACTCAATTGGGGTCATTAGGTGGCGGGATTGGGTGAGGTACCGATGTATGTAGGAGTCGATGCTTGGTTGTCGAGGATTCACGGCTTGCTTTTATGCGTGGATATCCTATGCTATCTGAGGAGGCAATAGTGTGATAAATCTCTGGCCAGAGTACTAGATGTGTTTTAGGTAAATGGGTTTACCTAGTAACACACGCGATGTCACTATTTGATCTCCGAGATGTATGCATAGTTATCGGATCTCTAGCGACTCTCGATTTACCAATGGTCGTTGATCTGATCGGGATATGTGTGTTGAAAGGACCGTACTGTACGCTAACCATGACCGACTGGTTTATTGCAGGCGCTATCAGTGATACCTAGGGGATCAAGGGGCGATGTTTCTAGGCTCTTTACCATGATCCGATGGGCAAGTCAACTACGTTGATCGGTCCGATCTGATTGTCGATCGGGATTATGATGAAGCCACTGTGATAGGGATGAACCGAATGTTCATATGTTGAACTGGGCCCGCACCAGGTCCAATGGGCCGGTTCAAGCCCATCACACCTATACTTATACATGGTCTAGGGTTACATTGTAAGACAACACACTTCACAAAACCCTAGACTCCTAGTAGCCGCCCCTCCCTTCTCCCAAGCCTCTCTCGGCCGCCGCCACCACGCATCGCCGCGTCTCCGTCGTGTGCCGCCGCCTTCGTGGTCGGAATTGTTCCGATCACCTTGTCAAGGAGACTCCGTTCGTGAAAAATTCGTCAGCTCTTCTAGTGCAGACTGACTAAGGAGCCGTGTTTCCAGTCGTGGACCGGATTAGGAGATCTACCGCCGCCTACCTTTGAAGTGCCAGTTTACCTGTGAAACTGGTCGGAGCCAGGCGCCTAGACGCCAGCAAGGTATCTTCTATAAAACATCCTATGAATGTTTTATTGCTTTGATTATTATGTATTGAACGTTTCCGGGGCAATTTTTGAAACTTCCGCTGTGCCCCCGGGAACGGGATCCGGATCCTCCGCTGCGCCAACAGTGGTATCAGAGCCAAGGCTCGGATCTATCAATACATATTTGTGCCTGAATTGCATCTGATTTCAAAATTTCAAAACAAAAAAAAAACTTTTTGGATCGGGAGCCGCCGCGCGCACCACCTTGCGCAACCTGCGCGTGGCGTGCGGAGCCCGCGCGCTTTGTGCACTTTAGCGTGCGGCGCCCGAGCGTGCAACTTTTATGCGACGGGCACTGTAGCTGCGCGCAGCTACAGTGCCGATGGCCGGCCACCGTGCGCGATTGTCGCGCACGGTGGCGCACGGCGCCTGCCGCTCTCGCGCAACTTGTTGCGCCATGGCCAGGTGCAACGCTTGCCATCCTGCCACGCTTGGCACGGCCAGCGTGCGGCCGTGTGCAGCACGTTGTGCGATGGCGGCGGGCGCCGGCCGGGGGTGTTTTTGGGAGGGCCGCCGC
>KQ992707.1:23520-44216 GCA_001598015.1 Dorcoceras hygrometricum
TGTTTCCCTTTCACATTGTACAGAACCTTTTGACTTGTATTTGCAAATACCAGATTTCTAGTTTGTTTCTTTTGGTAGAAATCTGTACAGACTCAGTTATAACAGAATGAAGCTATTTTGTGTAGAGATTCAGATTTCATTATTTTCGCACCCTTTTATTCGTTATTTCAGGTTTCTTAATTTCGAATGCGAAGAATTTTATTATTCTCGCTTCAACCCAGATAATTAGTAGCGATCCATTATTTTGATTGTTCGAAACGTTTTATGACTTTCAATGTAACCCAAACTTATATTTATTCCTAAGAAAAAATGAGGGTCGTTACAATTAGAATCTTTCTTGCATATGCATCATTCAATAAGTTTTAAAGTTTATCAGATGGATGTTAAGAGTGCATTTTTGAAAGGAATCCTGAATTAGGAAGTGTATGTCACACAACATCCTGACTTCGTAGATCATACCAGACCAGAACATGTATACAAGCTAGATAAAGCTTTGTAAGGTCTGAAACAAGCTCTGAGAGCTTGGTATGATACTCTGTCCAAGTTTCTTATTGGCCATGATTTTATTTTTGGATCTGTTGACAAGACACTATTCAAATTCGTAAAAGTGAACATGTCTTGCTCGTACAGATCTATGTTGATGACATTATATTTGGATCAAATAACCAAAAGCTTTGCGATAAGTTCTCAAAGTTGATGCAGGATAAATTTGAAATGAGCATGATGGGGGAGTTAACATTTTTCCTAGGATTGCAAGTTAAATAACTTGAGGATGGGATTTTCATCAATCAAACTAAGTATACCAAGGAACTTCTGAAGAAGTTCGGTATGGAAAATTGTTCTTCAACTGCCACTCCAATGAGCACCTCCATCAAGCTGGACAAAGATGAAGCTGGAACTGCCGTTGAGGTAATCATGTATCGTGGGATGATTGGTTCGTTGTTATACCTCACAGCAAGCAGAACAGATATAATGTTCTTGGTCTGTATGTGTGCTAGGTTCCAAGCTGATCCAAAACAGTCTCACTACATGGCTGTTAAACATATTCTCAAATATTAAAAGGCATGCAGAACATGGGTCTTTGGTATCCCAAAGACTCCAGCTTGAATTTAATTGGTTACAGTGATGCAGACTATGCAGGGTGTAAGATTGATCGCAGAAGCACAAGTGGGACTTGTCAATTTCTTGGGGACAGACTAATCTCATGGTTTAGCAAGAAACAGAGGTATCCCAAAGACTCCAGCTTGAATTTTAATTGGTTACAGTGATGCAGACTATGCAGGGTGTAAGATTGATCGCAGAAGCACAAGTGGGACTTGTCAATTTCTTGGGGACAGACTAATCTCATGGTTTTAGCAAGAAACAGACATCAATTGATACGTCCACCTCTGAGGTAGAGTACCTTGCAGCTGGAAGTTGTTGCTCTCAGATGCTATAGATACAACAAGAACTTCGGGACTATGGCATTGATGCACAGGAGGCACCCATTTTCTGTGACAACACAAGTTCGATTGCGATCACTCAGAACCCATGCACTCCAGAACAAAGCATATTGACATACGACATCACTTTATTCAAGACCATGTACTTAAGATGAACATTCGGGTGAAGCATGTGCCAATGTATCAGTAAATAGCTGATATCTTCACCAAACCTCTGCCGGACGCTAAGTTTTCTTACTTTAGAAACATTTTAACTCTCCTTGATATGTCGTAATTGTGTTCTGTATGCATAAACTCAGGGGGAACATAATAATTCAAACAGATAACAAAACAGTTCGCTGGTTGTCTACGAGCTGGTATGCGATCTGGACCAGCTTGGGATACATACAGTGTGACGTTCTCATGGGGTTTGCATTATTTGTTTTTCTTGCTGGTAAACAAATCGAACGGTTGAGAATGGGTTACTTCTGAAACACTTTTAAGTCAGACGGTCATAATTCTGAAATTTCAAACGTCCTTTAAATATGATGATGACATGTGTCCGGTAAAAACCCTTCTCTCTCCACGATCGTACATAAACTGTTTACTTTACTTTTCACGATACGCTTTCAAAATTTTTCACGCAATCTTGATTTCCTGCATCCAAAATCTACTCATTCTAGTGAAATAATCCTCTCTTTTTCAAAATTTCTAATCCTTTACTATCAGTTATAGCCTCTTCTTTGTTCGTAAATTCTCTACAGGTGGATTTCAAGTCCGTACTCGCTATGAAGCACACTGAAATGATTCTCATGTTCAAATCTCTGGTGGACACCGGACTTGAAGGCTTCTTGACAGCCACTGAATCAGTGTACGAAGATGATGTGGTTGAGTTTTTTGCGAATGACAAGGTGATAGCAGAAACTATAGTCAATTTCGTCGCAAATAGGAAACTGATATTCACAAAGGAGATTTTCCCCGAATCCTTTGGACTACCCACTGAGGGGATGACACGCTTTCTCGACCTTCCAAAGGAAAAGGTGGATGAAATGAGAATTAGGTTTTCGGCCTCTGCGGTGCCATTCCGAGCATCAAGCAAGAAATGAGAAATGAAGATAGAATATCGTCTGCTGCATGACATAGTGGCAAAGGCACTGTGTGCTAAGGCATGATCTTTCGATATGGTGACAAGTGAGAAACTCAATTTCATGATTGCTATTACTGCAGGGGTTAGGGTGAACTGGGCTCAGGTTTTGTTCCAAGTACTGTTGGGGATGGTGGAAAATCCCAAACGGCAGTCCCAGGGTTATGCTGTCTAAGTACCATTCTGGAGCGTGTTATCAAGGCTAATTTGCGGGGATCAGTCAAGCTGCACTCTCAAAAATTCCTCAATGAAAAATCTGTGATGACATACATTAAGAAAAATCTGAAAGTAACACTAGCAGGTGAAACCAGCAAGACATCAGGAGACGCGACCAGTGAAACAGAGGGTGGACAATCCAAATCAACTAAGACAGTGGGAATGCCGAAAAGGAAATCGTCTGTGGAAAAGATAAAGGCCTAAAAGCCAAGTATGGAGAAGAAGACACGAGAAGAGAGTATGAAGGAAGTAGCTACACTGCCAACAGTGGACGCTGGGGGCTTAATTGCTCCTACGATGTCCAAGTCTGAGACCAGCTCAGACAAAGACTCGTGCCCACTGATGACACGCCGAAGGAAAATTCCACAAGTGGAAAACCCATCTGACTTTGAAGATACTACATCTGCTCCATCTATGGCAATAACGAAGAAGCGCAGGACCATGCACACAAAGACGGCACAACCCTCCATTGACAATCGAATGGAGCCCCAATCCAAGCTTTTCTCGAGCAATCAAATGGAAGATGTAGATCTGTTCACCTCTGAGATTCTAGAAGGGACTCTGGCACCAACTATTGACATAGAGGACTGGGTTGATAATGATCTATTCATCATGGCTGAACCAATGGTTAGATCTGAAGGGAACCCGGGGTGTGAGACCTAGATGGACCATGTGGGTCCAAATGCTGCTATATCGGTTGATTCTCTAGGAGAGGAAGCTGCCCAGGAGCAGTGCCAATTGATTATTCATAATGCATGGGAAGCTGTATCCCTTGTCATGGCTGATTACGATAAGTGGATACACTTCCGAACCACTGTAAGACTCAAGAATGTTTCCTCCTTCAAATATTTAGTCCAGATCAAAGACAAACTTCTGGTTTTAGCTTAGACTGGAGAGATAAAAGAACTGATGCAGCGCTGGTCTTCGCTGTCATACAAATTGTATGAACTTGAAGTCCAGAAGTTCTTTACGAGAACCAGGCAAACTTTAAGAACAATGTACCCTCTTCCCATCGTGTCTTCTTGCTTCTTCTCTCTCTTCACAAGGCACTTAGGGATATTACATAAAAGCATCGGGCTGAGCGTACTCTAGCCGGTTTGCAAATTACTGTTCCTGAGGTATCGATCATAAGGGCGGCACCAGTTCACTCACCTCTTCTTGCATTGGAATTTTCCAGTCTGGCCAACCAAGCACAGGCCGCGGCAAGGACCACGATTCAATAGATAGTCCAACAAGTAAATGAGCTTACAACAATAACCTCTCACGAGCACCGGGCTCAAGAGAATGAGCCACCAGTTCAACAGCAGGCACACTCCTGTTTTGGTTCTTCTTGGGAGTTCTCTGTCCACAATGAGGACAACGAGGATAGTTATGGTCCCTATTGTGATCCTAGCTTATCTGTGAGTCCCAATATCTCTGGAAAATTTCCTATTCGTGATGAAAACAATGTACATAATACGGGTCCCAATCCTTCTTTAGCAGCAAATAACAGTACGGACAATCAGGGTCAACATTCATCTGAGATGTCGTTAGTTGTATATACCACTCAATTGAATCCATTTGACAGCAAAGCTCTAGAAACTGATTTGTTCAGCGGCTCCGGAATCCTTCGCTCCTCCAACTTTACAGTTCACTACTACCAAGACTCTTACCTCTTTGACAAACCACGCATCCTCTCTTGATCTGCAATATTCATGCATAAAAGTCGATACGGATATCACAAGGAATCATACTACACTACCCCGGGATCAGCTCACAAGTGCCGTGGATGGGCTTGAGATAAAAATCGATGTTCTTGAAAATACTCTATCCAAAAAGTTGACTGACAGCCAACAAAATTTTGCTGTGCTAGAAACTACCATGGTTCGAAATTATGCAGATAGCCACCAGAAACTAGTAGATGAGCTTGCTTGGTAAAGTCTTAGCTCGCTGAAATGATCGACTGTATAAAGGAGCTGAGTGATGCCGAAAAGGGGGAAGGTGGTTCAAGAGGTAAAAAGAGTGATGTACCTACCAGTAGACCGGGAGGGAAGGACCGAGCGGTGAACAGAGTAGTATACGTGGTAGAGGACCAAGTCCAAGAGGAGGAAGAGGACCAAGTCCAGGAAGATATAGACCGGGTGAAGATAGTGAAATATATAAGTATAGTAAATGGTTCTAGAACAAGGGCAGTTTAACTTTTGGAGTAGGTTATTTAGAGCTATCTGTCTCACTATAAATTAATTAGTGGTTTATAGAAATCTCTTTTTACGACCAATGTTTTGTCATCACCAAAAAGGGAGAAATTGTTAGGATAAATTTCAGAATTTTTGGTGATGAAAAATAGACGAGAAAATAAAAACCATAAAAGAGATAAATTGGACAAAAGTGAAAAGATCTGGACGAAGCTTATTACGTGGGAAGTAGAAACCAGATCAGAGCAGGTTCCAGCTGGTCAAGGAAAAACCAGCTCAAACATTTAGGACAAACCATCAAAGGGAGTTTGGTCAGGCTGGTTCAGGATATCAAGATGTATTGGTTTAAGGACAAACCAGCTCAGGACTTTGAGGTATGCTGATTCAGGTTAAACCAGCTGGTACTAAGTTTTGCATAGCCAGATCAAGATCGAAGATCAGAAGGCACAATATTGAAGAGAAAAAGAAGAGTGGCTTACAGCTTTAAGAGCGGCTAGCAGATAACCGACCAGCTGGAGTATTTAGTAATCAGCTAGAAGACGAGTTAAGAAAACCAGCTCAAAGCAGCTCAATTTTCTGGAACCATATCGGGAGGCCAACTAAGTTAAAAGTAATTTAGCAACTTGCATTTTGGAATGTTTGAATCTATGTACAACTTGATTTGAAACATTCGACATCTCTGCAGTGATGTGTAGTTGTTGAAACTACTTTGAGCTAAAATCTGATACGCAGAGATACGGTAAAAACTGAAGGCGGCGTAGTTTGTAAAAAAGGCAATGCATTTAATGAAGCTGTACTTTCATAGTATATGCATTTAAGGCGTCGCAGGAAATTCAATTTGGATGCATACAACGTGTCTATTGGCTACATTTATTACCGTTGTATCCAAAGAGTATATATAGAAGAGAAAAGGAACTGAGAAGCTGCTGGACGAATTACCAAACACATCGAGAGTACTATACATACAAGATAACCAGTTCTTCACAAAAGCAGAGTTCATCTTGAACCAGCTTGCACAAGTGACACACACAAATGTTGTTTATTTCCTTTTTTGTGTCACAGAATCTTCTATTTACACGCTCTGTAGTATTGAGCGATTATTGTAAAGCATAAACAGAGAGTGTCAAAGTGCTAGAGTAGCACAACCAGCTTAGAGCTGATATTGCTGTATCATGAACCAGATCGCGAGTCTGCGTTTCGTTAATTGTTAGACACACAACTTGAGGGCTTAGTGTGCGGTGGTTTTGCTAGGAGTTCTCATGGATTCTGGTTGCGGGAGTGGGTTTGTTCAAAGAGTTGTATAAATCAAAGTCTTCTAGTGTAAAACTTCCCATCTAAGGAAGAAGGAGAGACGTAGGAGAATTTGCTCCGAACTTCCAGAAAAAATCTTTTGTCTCTACAACTTCTACATTCACGCACTTGATTAAATTGTTCAGCTATTTGAATCGTGTTCATTCCGCATAAAAATCATTTTATTACACGAGACAACAGTAGACACTGAGAACCTTCCTAGCTGGTAACTCGGCTGGAAGTTTGCTTCACAGCTGTAAAACTTTTCGAAATAATTTCAAACAAAAATTATCAAAGGAATTCATTAACCCGACCTCTGAACTCCCGAGCTTGGTTTTCGATCCTAACACCAACAGATATAGTATGTTAAGTATAAAATTATAAGTTTTGACGATAACAAAATTAGCTAAGAGATTAGAAGATCATATCATTCCAGACCTAACAGTGGGTTTTAGTCAGATAAGATAAATGCTAAGTTGAGGTTAGAGCAACATATTAGAATAGCATATCAGTTCAAACCATAGATTAGAAGAGCGGTTCAGGTCATAGTAGAAATGTAGAAGATATTAGTTTGGATTTTCAGTTCACGATTACACAGACAGATCAGATGATCAGATCAGGTTGGAGCTTCCTTTGATAAACAGATCAGAGTTGATTCGAGACATTGACTTGAGAGATCCTTTATAGTCATTGAACAACTTGGAGACACAATAAGAATATATCAGAGTTGATATTGTATATAGATTGTCTGATTTGAGAAAAAATAAGGTACATTTATAAACAATTACATAGAATAATACAAGAATTAAATGCGTATTAATTACTTGGAGGCAATCGTACGAGAATTCATCGGCTGAGTCTATTGATAACATTAAATATCGTTTGAATACGAAGACTATTGAAGGATTTTAATTAAAAAATAAAAAGAAAACTAAGTGATTAAATCCTTGATCTTCAACACTCTCATTCTTTTGAAGCTCTCAAATCTTTAAAGAAGATAAATTATTATTAGTTATTGATTTTAGATCTTCTTTATTCATTTCAACTTAGAGTTGAAAGTGTTAGGCTTACATTCGGTTGATTATACTAATCCTTCGAAATATTTGTAACATAAAAACATCTGTGTTGTTATCAGTGAAGAGATACTAAGATTATAGATCGAGTGCTACCTGACTGACCGATTTAAGATACTTTGTAACTTATTCAAAGTCTTTTAGTGAAAAACCTTGAAGATAGAAAGAAAAAGAGACATAGAAACTTGGATTCGAACTTGCAGAAACAAATCCATTCTCCTAAATGATTTATCTTACTTGTATTTGTATATTTTTTCACTGTTCAATCGAACTTATTCTTCCTAAAGCATTTTAGTACTCAAAGATTAGCACAGACTGAGTTATTATGTGAGCTGGTAACTCAACTGATTTTGCAAATCTTTTTAAAGGCACAAAATTTTAAAATGAGTTTATTCACCCCCAAGCTCCATGTTTACGTTTTCCATTCTTAACAAGTGGTATCAGCACGGGAAACCTCAGTTCCTGAACTAATCTTTTCAAATACACTTATATATTCTAATGGCATCTTCCCACAAAATTCCCATATTTTTAAAAGAAGATTATGATATCTAGAAGATTCATATGCAGGCACATCTGGCAACACCGAGATGACGAAATGTGGTTCGTCATTATCGATGGGGCAATGAATATCCTAAAGGAAAATACAACCATTGCGATATCAGATGGGGCTCCACACGTAGTGGATAAACCAAGATATGAATGGATCGCAGAAGATAAGTGGAAGGAAAACTTGACAATGTGGCAAAGGACATACTGTTAGGATCGAAAATACGCTCGAGAGCTCAGGGGGGTGAATGAACTCCTTTGTTGATTTTGATTTGAAAAATTTGTTTCGTAAATTTACAGCTTGACACAAACTTCCAGCCGAGTTACCATCTAGGAAGATGTTCTCAGTGACTACTATTGTCTCATGTAATAAAATGATTTTTATGTGAAAATAACATTATTCAATCAGTGAACAATTTAAACAAATGCGTGAATTTAAAAGATGTAAGGACGAGAGATTTGTTTCTGAAAGTTCGGAGCAAATTCTCCTATGTCTCCCCTTATTCCTCAATGGGAAGGTTTCCACTAGAAGATTTGATTTATACAACCCTTTGTACAAACTCACTCCCGCAACCAGCATCCACAAGAACTCCAGCAATCAACCAACGAAACACAGACTCGCGATCTGGTTCGCAATACAAATACTCAGCACTAAGCTGGTTGTGCTAATCTAGCACTTATACACTCTCTGTTTATGATTTACAAATGAAGCTTAACACTACAGAGTGTGTCTAGAAGAGTAAGTGACACAGAGTTGAATAAAATGATCTGTGCTTGTGTCACTAGTAGCGAGCTGGTTCAAGATGAACTCTTTTTCTTGTGAGAGTTGGTTAGCTTGTGATATTTAAAATCGTTCTGTTGTAATCTGTCACCCGTAACCTCTTCACAGCTGTTCTTCTCTTCTATATATACCCTTTGGATACAACGATAATAAATGTAGCCAGTAGACACATTGAATGTATCCAAATTGAATTTCCCGCGGTGTCTTAAATGTTTGTACGATGAAAGTACATCTTCATTAAATGCATTGCCCCTTTTAGAAACTCTGCACCGTGTTCAGTTTGTACCGTATTATATGCGTATCTAGTTTAGCTCAAAGTAGTTTCAATGACTACTTATCAGTGCAGAGAATCAAATGTCACTGATCAGGAAGTACTAGACTTTAGACATTCCAAAATTCAATTTTCTAAGTTACCTTCTAACTTAGCTGGTCTCTCGATCTGATTTCTGAATATCTAGCTGCTTTTCTTGATTGGCTTCCTCTCTTGATCGAAACCATACTGGTCTTGTCTTTGTTTTATGCTGATTCGAATATTAATTCCTGTATGCTCATATCATCAGCTTCATATCACTTGTAGAGTTAATCTGCTTTGAGCTGGTTTCCTTAACTGATCTTCCAGCTGGTTACTTATCACTCCATTTGGTTTGTTATGTGCGATCTGTTCTCTCAGTTGTAGTCACTGTTCTCCTGTTCTCTAATCCAGTGTTCTTTTCTCTTCGAATTTTCTCAAATAAGTTGCCCTTATCTGGTCAAGCATTTTTGAGCTGGTATCTCCCTGGCCTATTACTAAGCTGGTTTTTCCTAAACCAGCATACCTTAATATCCTGGGCTGGTTACCAGATTACCTTTGCTGGTTTGTCCTTAACCAGCGTACCTGAATGCTCTGAGCTGGTTTTGCCTTGACCAGCTTGACTCTGCTCCGATATGGTTTCTACGTCCAACGTAGTAAGTCTTATCCAGATCTTGTCACTTTGGTCAAATTGATCTCCTTTATGAATTTTATTTTCTCATCTATTTTTCATCAGCAAAAATTTTGAAATTTATCCTAACAATTTCTTCCTTTTTGGTGATGACAAAACTTTGATCGTAAAGAGATTTTTATTGACCTTTAACCATATAAAAATTTACACTAACAACTCGTTCCTGTTACAAAGACTACTAAGTTCAATTGTGCTCAAAACCATTTGCTTCTCTTACATCTGTTGCTATCTTCACCACCTCTCCTATAGATAGAGCTCTGTCCTTTTCCTTTTGTGCTTCTTGGACCTTCCCCTTGTCTACCACCTTGGCCATCTGATCCTTCTCCCGATCTACTACCTTGGACACCTTCCTTCTTTTTGGCATCACCGGACTTCTTGAGGTGATCAACCAACTCTTCCAGTTGCATTTTAACAAAGCCCAACTCACTGGCCAGCTGAATTTGATGCTCAGTAAGATGATGTAGAACGGTGGTTTGCAATGACGTCTGAGAGGACTTAACATTTCCAACCACTGTATCTATCTTATCATAGAAAATGCGCCTGTAGGTACCAATGTCGTGCTTGATAAAGGACTGAAGATTCAACAATTGTTCAAGTTTTGAATCCATAGAACCAAGTCTAGAATCCACGGTCTTGACTTTGGAATCCATGGACATCATCCCTGAATCTATAGAGATTATTCTTGAGTCCAATGAAGCAACAATCTTCTCGACCTTTTTGAGCTTAGAACCAGTATGAGGACTTGCGGGGGGACTGGATATAAACATCCGTTGTGCACTAGCTTGTGATGAAACGGAGTCCTCTAGAAAAGATATGTGGGTATTCTCTTCGCTGTCCCCAGTATATACAACCATCTGGAAAGTAGATGGATTGGGACCCTGATGATCCGTATTATTTTCATCCGAAATGGGATTTGTACTCAGATTATTTACATGATCCACATTATTTACAGAAAAATCCTCAAGCTAAGTAGAATTTTCACCAGACCCCGGTTGTTCTCGCTGTCTACTCCAGGAATTCTGCGGTACACTGACTTGTTCGTCATGAGCCCAGTGCTCATCACTTTGAGCCTGATGCTCATTATTTGGAGCCTGATGGTCCCTAGTTTCATCGGCAGTTTCCTCTATATTTACAAGGCTTCTGACAACCTCAACAATCTTCTCCTGCCGCTGATCTGAGGCTTGTACCTGTGCTTGCTGTTGGTCAGCCTGAAAGGAAAAATCAAAGTCAAGAGTCTCAGATTGATTTGATGCTGCTCCTACAAATGACACTTCGGGAGCAACAATCGGCATACCAGTTAGCACACGCTGAGCCCTATGCTACGTTTCTATTTCCTTGAGCTCTTTGTTGAGAAAGCGAATACACAGGTAATCGTGATTGACAGAAGGTACATAAATTTTGAAATTTTATAGATGCTTATCAAACAGCTTCTGGACTTCCGCCTCGTATAATTTGTACATCAACAGCGACCTGCGCTGCAGCAGTTCAAACACTTCCTCAATTTCAGCCAATACCAAAAATTTGTCTTCGATTTGTGTCAGGTCCTCAAAGGAAGAGATATCCCGGAGTTTGACCGCAGTGCGGAAGTGTATCCATTCATCTAAATCAGCCATGATATTGGATACAGCTTCCCAAGAACTATTGAGTACCAGTTGACAATGCTCTTCAACTGGGTTCGGCCTGGCAACCACTTATAGCGCCCCTTTGCCTTTTTTTCTGGAACAATGTTCGGCAAGAAGTGCGTCTCCCAGTTAATTTCCCTGATATGAGTGGGCTCAAATATCCCTTGCGCAGTATATGTGAAGGTTTGCTGAGCTAGTTGCTCAGGACCTGATCGCACCACAAGAGCTCGTTCAATGGTATCATCCTCCCTCTCAAGTTGAGGATTACTTGCATCATACTCAACCCTTGCATCGTTGTCAACCATTCCTCCGTTCTGTTGTCTCTCCTTCAAGACCATCCGTAGTATATTTTACTCTTTCACCCTGATCATTTGACACATTTTCATCTGGACCCCTGTGGTCCGTCTAGGTATCACACCCCGGATTCTCTTGATGTCTATCATTGTGGTGATCATCACCACAATCCCGTTCATCTTGTTTATAAGCTGTTCTCTCATGCCCTCCTGGGCCAACAGCAATGTTCTTGTCACTAGAAATCCCTTCACCTCCAGCGGGTACGTCTGGTATCTAACCAGGCTGAGAATCAACTTTTGTCACCACTCACTTTCTTTTGCTTCTTACGCCTCTGTTTCCTCTGTTTCTTTGCAAAATCCTTAATCAGAAGATAAATAGTGACTCTGAATCCGATGACGCAAACACTTGCTTCCACTTGGTGCCACCTCGTTTCTTTTGCCCACCCCGCGGGCGCGAATCCATGTCCAAGCTAGGCTGAGAAAAGGTATCCGCTGGAGAATCTTTGCTCCCAGTCTCCATGGTGTGGCTTGGCACCATATTCTTCACAACCTGTTTCTTTCTCTTATCCTCCGTCGTTGTTGCTCCCTTATTCTTTTTGCTCGCCGCCTTCTCCTTCTCGACAACTCTAGGTGCTGGTCCTCTGTCTGCGCTATCTGTGATTCACCTCCCTCAGTATTGATTGTTGTATCCTCAATGTGCTTGCTGGACTCACCAGCCGGAGTTATTTTCAAATTCTTATTAATATAAGTCGCCACAGATTTATCAGTTAGAACTTTCTATGGGTGCAACTTGACTGATTCCCCCAGATCAGCCTTCACTATATTTCCCAACACAACGCTGATTTTCACAGCAACCCCTGTGATTGCCTAGACGGACTATTCACCATAGCAATGTATTAAAGAGAATTTGAGCCCAGTGTACCTTCAGACCTGCGGAAATGGCTACCATCAGGTCAAACTTCTCACTAGTTACCATATCAAAGGACCCAGTTTTAGAACACAGCGCTTTTACCACAATGTCATGCAGTAGATGAAACTCCATCTTCATTTCTTTCTTCTTACTTGGAGCGCGAAACGGCACCTTGATGCCAGAGAATTGGCTTCTCATTTCAGTCACTGTTTCTTTTGGAGTGTCAAGAACCCAAACATTCCCTCGGTTGACAGTCCGAAAGCTTCAGCAAACATTTCTTTTGACAGGGCCAATTTCCTATTGGCAACAAAGTTTACAATAATTCCCGCTATTACTTTGGCATTAGCGAAGAACTCTCCAACAGCGGCTTCATACACGGAACCAGTGGCAGTCAGAAATCCTTTGAGTCCAGTGTTTTCCAACGTTTTGAAGATGCCCACCATGCCAGAGTGCTCCATAGAGAGCACATACTCGAAGTCAACCTGTAGAGTGTTAACAGAGAAAGATGTGGCCATTTTGATAGTACGAGATTGGGAATCTAGAAATAAGCGAACGATTTGCACAAAGAATGCAGTAGATTTGGTTGCAGGAAAGCAATATTGCACGGAAATTTTTAAAAGCGTACTGTGAAAAGTAAAGGTAAACAGTTTATGTACGATCGTGGAGAGAGAAGGGTTTTTACGGGATACATGTCATCATCATATTTAAAAGACATTTGAAATTTTAGAATGATGAACGTCCGATTTAAAAATATTTCAGAAATAACCCAATCTCAACCGTGCGATTTTATTTACCAGCACGGAAACAAATAAATCAACCATCGTGATAACATCACACTGTTATTTCTCCAAGCTGTACCAGACCAGCAAGGTACTAACTAGCTCCAAAGCAGCCAGTGTACTCTATTTGACTCATATTGTTCCCCCTGAATTTAGAACATAATTATGACATATCAAGGAGACTAAGATATTTCTAAAGTAAGAAAACTTAACGTCCGGCAGAGGCTTGGTGAAGATATCAGATATTTCTAAAGTAAGAAAACTTAGCGTCCGGCAGAGGCTTGTTGAAGATATCAGCTACTTGGTGATCTGTTGGCACATGCTCCACCTGAACGTCTTTCTTCACCACATGGTTTCGTATGAAGTGATGGCGTATGTCAATGTGCTTGGTTCTAGAATGCAGCACGGGATTTTGAGTGATGGCGATTGCACTAGTATTGTCACAGAAGATGGGTGCTTCTTGTGCATCAACGCCATAGTCACAGAGCTGTTGTCGAATCCATATCATTTGAGCACAACAGCTTCCAGTTGCGAGGTACTCTGACTCAACGGTGGATGTGGAAATTGATGTCTGTTTCTTGCTAAACCAGGGAATTAATCTATCACCCAGAAATTGACAAGTCCCACTGGTGCTTCACCGATCAATCTTACATCCTGCAAGTCTGCGTCACTATAGCCAATTAAATTTAAACTTGAGTCTTTGGGATACCAAAGACCCATGTTCCACGTGCCTTTCAGATATTTAAGAATACGAACAGACATGTAGTGTGATTGTTTTGGATCAGTTTGAAACCTTGCACATGCAGACTGAGGACATGATATCTGGGCTTGCAGTGAGGTATAGAAGTGAACCAATCATCCCACAATACATGGTTACCTCAACGGCAGTTCCAGCTTCGTCTTTGTCCAGCTTGATGGAAGCACTCATGGGAGTAGCAGCTGCTGAGCATTTTTACATATCAAACTTCTTGAGAAGTTCTTTGGAATATTTCGCTTGATTGATGAATATTCCATCCTCAAGCTTCTTCACTTGTAATCCGAGGAAAAATGTCAGCTCCCTCATCATGCTCATCTCGAATTTGTCCTGCATAAGCTTGGAAAATTTTTCGCAAAACTTGGAATTAGTATAGCCGAAGATAATGTCATCAACATAAATTTGTACGAGCAAGACATGATTACTTTTCACAAATTTGAATAGTGTCTTGTCGATAGAACCAATAATAAAGTCATGATCAATAAGAAATTTGGACAGAGTATCATACCAAGATCTCGAAGCTTGTTTTAGACCATACAACGCTATATCAAGCTTGTACACATACTATGATCTGGTATGATCTTCGAAGCCATGAGGTTGTGTAACATACACTTCCTCGTTCAAGATGCCATTTAAGAATGCACTTTTGACATCCATCTGATAAACTTTGAAAACTTAAATGATGCATAGGCTAGAAAGATTCTAATAGCTTCTAGTCTAGGTACTGGTGCGAAGGATTCTTCGAAGTCTATGCCTTCTTCTTGCCTATATCCTTGTGATACCAGCCTAGCCATGTTTCGACCTACGTTTCCACTTTCATCTAACTTATTTCTAAAGACCCATCTAGTTCCTATAATGTTTTGATCATCAGCTAAGGCTTCTTCTAGTTTCTTGGGTTCAATGTGTCATATGAAAGCAGAATTAAGGTATTCGTTTATCATCTGGCCTCGTGTCCTAACAGGTGCAGTAGGATTACCAATGACCAGCTCAGGTGGATGATTCTTATTCCATCGAAGACCTGGTCCATGTGAGGTAGATAGTTCGTGCTGTTGCCCCTATGTCCCAGCTAGATTGTATTGGCTTCCACTTGTTATGTTTAGTTCATCAATCTGCTCATGCTCTCCACCATCTTGATTGCAATCTGGATCGGCTCGCTCGATAGCTTGATATCTGCATTTGTGATACACATATCTGGAGCGGGCTGGCCATCAGCTTGACATCTGTTGAGTGCCTCGTCATAGCTTGATTCATCAAGGTTGGTAGACTCCAGATGAGAGTAGATCATTTAATTTCGAAGCTGAAGTTGATCAAAAGCTTGTTTCATCGAACACCACATGAGCAGATTCTTCAACTATAAGTGTTCTATTGTTGAAAACTCGATATGCTCGGCTTACAGCTGAGTATTCCAGAAAGATACCTACATCAGATTTTACATCAAAGGCTCATAAGTATGTTTTACCATTAATATGGATGAAGCATCTACATCCAAACACCTTGAAATATGAAATATCATGTTTCTTGCCATTTCAGATCTCATATGGAGTAAATGTTAGAGTAGATGCCCAACTAGCCAACTTGTGGCGTGTGGGTTTATAGACTCTTGTATATGACAATATTTATATATGATATTCGCATTTATTTGTATGGCACTCTTTACTTTCATTGTGTTGTATAATGATTAACAATTGTGTTGAGTAAAGACCTAGAATGCACTAAAGTGTATGTTAGATGTGATAGTGGGTATGACGACTATCATGAAACACATCTAATAGTCACTGTGTATTCTAAACATGTTCCTAGTCGATTGGGCCGTCAAAATGAGGATAAGGCCGCCCGAGATTGAGACTAGTATCTGCGATGCGAAGTACCATGTTTCATTGGTAGGGAACATTGTGATGTTCTGAGCATGCAGATAGATAGTGACCTGGTGATCTATCGAACTACCCTCGTTCGAACTTTTCAAGTGGTTACCATTTGTCGAGTGGATAAGTCCGAGGTCTTGGTTGTACTGATTAGTCCTCACGACTCGAAACGTCATTGAGACTCTACATGACAGGCGTCTCACTTTGACTCGTTTGCCGACTCACTTGGGGTCATCAGGCGGCGGGATTGGGTGAGACCACGATGCATGTAGGAGTCGATGCATCGTTGTCGAGGATTCACCATTCGCAGACATGCGTGGATATCCTATGCTATCTGAGGGGATAATAGAGTATAAATCTCTGGCCAGAGTACTAGAAGTGTTTTAGGTAAATGTGTTTACCTTTACACTCGCGATGTCACTATTCGATCTCCAAGATGTATGCATAGCTATCGGATCAATAGCGACTCTCGATTTACCAATGGTCGTTGATCTGATCGGGATATATGGATTGAAAGGACCGTACTGTACGCTAACCACGACCAACTGGTTCTTGATGTTCCTAGTCGATTGGGCCTTCAAAATGAGGATAAGGCCGCCCGAGTTCGAGACTAGTATCTGCGATGCGAAGTACCATGTTTCATTGGTAGGGAACATTGTGATGTTCTGAGCATGCAGATAGATAGTGACCTGGTGATCTATCGAACTACCCTCGTTCGGACTTTCGAAGTGGTTACCATTTGTCGAGTGGATAAGTCCGAGGTCTTGGTTGTACTGATTAGTCCTCACGACTCGAAACGTCATTGAGACTCTACATGATAGGGGTCTCACTTTGACCCATTTGCCGACTCACTTGGGGTCATAAGGCGTCGGGATTGGGTGAGACCCCGATGCATGTAGGAGTCGATGCATCGTTGTCGAGGATTCACCGCTCGCAGACATGCGTGGATATCCTATGCTATCTGAGGGGATAATAGTATTCAGTTTTGGATTCACCGCTCGCAGATCATAGTATTCAGTTTTGGAAACTGAGTCGATCCGTCCGATCTGATCGGCGATCGGAGTTATGATGAAGTCTCGGTGATGGAGATGAACTGAATGTTCATCCGTTGGACCCGGGCCCGTTGGGCCGGATCCAAATCCATCACCAAGTCTATTTAATTAGACTTAAGCTTCATTATGATATATGACTACTACACAAACCCTAACCCTAATCATCAAGTCGCCGCCCCCTTCCCTCCTCTCATAAGCCGCCGCTGCCCTCGTGCCGCCGTCGCCGCCGCCGCCGCCTTGTGCTGCCGGAATTTTTTCCGGCCAACTTGACGAGGAGAATCCGTCCGCGCCTATCTCGTCAGGCCTTCTAGTGCAGGCTGACGAAGGAGTCTTGTATCCGTTCGTGGACCTGATTGATGTAGTCTACCGCAATCTACCGTGAAGTGCAGGTTTCCTCGAGAAACTGGTCGGAGCCAGGCACGAGTTGCCAGCAAGGTAACAATCTTAAACGCCCTATGAATATCATAGATTGTTTGTAATTTTATCGTATTGATCGTCTCCCGGTATTGTTTTTGTTCTTCCGCTGCCTCGTCGGGAGGCGTGATCCGGATCCGCCGTGGCTACCCAACAGTGGTATCAGAGCCAAGGTTTTCGGATCTGATCAATACGATACTGTCTTATTGTATCAAATCTCTTTTCAAATCGAAACAAAAAAATTTTTTTTTTGAAACCATCGGCCGGCCGCCGCCTCGCGCTGCGGCCCATCGCGTGCGCCACAGCGCGTGCGACGCCATGCGCGCTGGTCGCGCATGGTGGCCGACCATGGCCAGTTCGTTGCGCGCTTGATCGTGCCTGGCGACCGAGACGTGCGCGCTTGTCGCGCATCACGGCTGGACGCTGGGCGTTCTCCTCCGCGCATGGTGGCCGCTCGCCGATCGCCGCTCCTCGCGCCATGGCCAATACACTGGCCGACAGCTCTGTGCGCAATTGTTGCATGCTGATTGGGGCTGTGCGCCACACGACGACGCACGATGGCGCATGAGAGCGCCGCGCTTGTCGCGGCCGCGATAACATCTCGAATTTTTAGATTGGAAAATCAAAATTCTTGATACGGCCGCCGCCGTGTGCGGCGGCGCCCCATCTCTCGCGCGCATGAGTGCGCGCGACTTGCGCGCTGGCCGTGCAACGCTAGCCTTGCCCAGCGCAATCGTTGCGCTGATGTTTGGGCGGTGATGGGCGCCTCCTTCACGCACAGAGGCCGGACCATGAGCGCCGTTGCGCGCGCTGGACGCGCGCTGGCCGCGCGCTTGTCGTACGAGAGGCGGCGCATGGCCGTGCGATTGCGCCATACTGGCCGGCCGCTGCTGCACATTTCTTGCGTCGTTGTGCGACGATGGCGCATGGAGCGCCGTGCTTGTCGCGGCCGCGTGCGTGGCCTTGCGCCGCGCTATTTTTCATTGATGGCGGCCGCCGGCCGGCCGCCGCTCCGGCGAAGCTCCGGCGATGTCGTGACGGCTGATTTTTCTAGGGTTTGGTTCGGGCCTGTCCCGGACAGCCCGTGAAGTTTTCGGGCCGATATTCGATGTCGGGCCCGTTTTGATCGATTTTGAAATTTTGAGATTTTTGGGCCTAAAATCGTTTTAAGCCCAATATAATACAATTAAAATTAGCAAAATATGATTTTAATTGTAAAATGTGATTTTATAATGGAATATGATTTTGTTGATTAAAATTTGATTATATCGACAAAATACGATTTTATTATAAAATGCGATTTTATGACTAAAATATGATTTTGCGATAAATAATAGGATTATTTAATTTATGCATGGTAATTAGATTATCTGCATGATTGGGATGATCGAGAGCCGTGCCCAATTTGTTAGGTGTATGCGATAGGTTTTTTGTGATTCGGTTTATTAATATTTTGATTATCATTTAAAGTGGGTCTGTTTGTGGCTCGTTCCCACCCCTTGATAAATGTATCCCTTATTTGTCATGGTAAATTTAAATGTAAAATTACTAGATTTAGTGGGAGGACATCCGAATAAGGTGGACAATGACGATCAAGATATGGAAGACCGAAGATCTGTAAAACCGGAAAGCTTTGTAATAGGATTGCATTGCATATTGCATTACCCCTAGGATTGGACCCAGGTCCGTGACTGGCAACCACGGACCGCATAGCTCTCGCGATCGATCATCCCAATATTTATATATGTTGATATATAGTTTAGTTGAATCCGCATGTTGCATGTTTTAAATTTGATTTAAAATAAATGCATGAGACCAAAGTTTTTTCAAAATAAAATCCCTCGTTTTAAATATGATTTAAAACTTATATCAAGATAAAATGTTTATTCGATAAACTAAAGGGTATTTAAAATTGTTTAAATTTCCCTACCTTCCATCAACAATGGGTGTACGTCGATGCTACCCGTATACATGGCCCGGCTCATATTATTGAGGGGGTCATGTATGTCGGAAAGCTGTCCACGCCATTGACAACTGTTGTGAGTCGGTGGGAACTTCCTTTAACGTTGGCTCATATTATTGGGGACGTTAAGGGGACCGTCCTTCACGACTCAACATTGATGGGTCATCTTGACACGTGATAGTAAACGGCGTCATATTATTGGGCCCTTACTGTACGTGAGGTGAATACATGGAGGTTGCACCGGTTGCAATCGGAAACTACCTTTTGGGGGTCATGGATGGCTGATATTATTCGGGTCCATGATCGCTTGATTGGGCTCCGTGTACCCACTAAAGAAACCTGTTTTCTCAATTTCATTAGAGGGTGGTGAAATCGTTAAAATAGTGGGAGGGTAATTCATAAAACTTAACGACCATGTTTTATGTCTTAGCGTTTATTTTATATATAGTTAGTGATGTATGTCTGTTTTCCTTTTCAGTATTACTGCTTATAAAATGGTTTCGATGAAAAACCCGCTCGCTGCTATACTGGATAGCAATAGGTTCATCGGTCTGAACTACCAAGACTGGCTCCGTAACCTCAATCTTGTATTGGCTTCGGAGAAGCTCCTCTATACGATAGAGAAGTGCCCCCCGGAGGAAACCCCTGCCAATATCAGCCCTGAGGAGCTGATTACGCTTAACCAATGGCGGGAAGACGAGGTTAAAGCTCGATGCTATGTGATGGCATCGATGTCCAACGAAATGCAAAGGCGCTTTGAGAAGACAAAGTATGCTTCTGCCATACTCTTTCATCTCAAGGAACTGTACGGGGAGAACTCTCGACATGAGAGGTTCACGGCTGTCAAGGAGCTTATGACAAGCCGCATGCGCGATCGGACTTCGGTCCGCGAGCATGGGGTTCGTATGATTGGGCTCGTTGAAAAGCTGTCGGGCCTTGATATCGCACTTCCACATGAGCTGTCGGTGGTTGTACTTCTCCTCTCGATACCCGCTGCATTCGACCCCTTTGTGGTCAACTTCAACATGAACAAGCTGGAAGCCACCCTTGAAGAGGTGGTTAACATGCTTGTAGTGTTTGAAGGGACCATAAATAAGGACAAACCCGTCCTCCTCATGGGTTCTTCTTCCTCTACGAAGAAGGGGCCCAGACGCAAGAGCAAGAAGCTGTTGAGGTGCAATAATTGCCCCTGCTAGGTAGAGCGATCGAAACGTGACGCTTGTGTTGCTATACGGTTTAAAAGATTGGAGTTGCACCATTACCACCAGCTATAGCTTTTGGTAAAGCGGCAAGCGCTCGGTCCTACAATTGGTATCAGAGCCAAGGTCACGGGTTCGATTCCCATTGATTGCAAGGAGTGCAATTATTGGGAAGGGGATTGTTGAGGTGCAATAATTGCCCCTGCTAGGTAGAGCGATCGAA
>KQ992707.1:51611-65990 GCA_001598015.1 Dorcoceras hygrometricum
ATTTTGGGGAGTGCGACTTCCTAAAAGTCAACAGTGGTCAAATTGTGATTTCCCGCTGTTGAAGGGCAAAACGGTTATTTTGCACTGGGGTTCTGAAAAATGGTTTTTCAGATCATAGTATTCAGTTTTGGAAACTGAGTCGATCCGTCCGATCTGATCGGCTATCGGAGTTACGATGAAGTCTCGGTGATGGAGATGAACTGAATGTTCATCCGTTGGACCCGGGCCCGTTGGGCCGGATCCAAATCCATCACCAAGTCTATTTAATTAGACTTAAGCTTCATTATGATATATGACTACTACACAAACCCTAACCCTAATCATCAAGGCCGCCGCCCCCTTCCCTCCTCTCATAAGCCGCCGCCGCCATCGCCCTCGTGCCGCCACCGCCGCCTTGTGCTGCCGGAATTTTTTCCGGCCAACTTGACGAGAAGAATCCGTCCGCGCCGATCTCGTCAGGCTTTCTAGTGCAGGCTGACTAAGGAGTCTTGTATCCGGTCGTGGACCTGATTGACGTAGTCTACCGTAATCTACCGTGAAGTGCCGGTTTCCTCGAGAAACTGGTCGGAGCCAGGCACGAGTTTCCAGCAAGGTAGCAATCTTAAACGCCCTATGAATGTCATAGATTGTTTGTAATTTTATCGTATTGATCGTCTCCCGGTATTGTTTTTGTTCTTCCGCTGCCTCGCCGGGAGGCGTGATTCAGATTCGCCGTGGCTACCCAACAGTAACTCCATGTCGCTTGTTTATCATCGATCTGTTTTGAGTGTAACAAGATCTATTGACTGCTTCTGCTCAAAATTTATTTGAAATGCCAGAATCAGAAATCATAGTTGTTGCAACCTCTTTTAAGGTGCGATTTCTTCGCTCAGCCAACCCGTTTTGCTGAGGTGTTCTAGCTGCAGACAACTCATGTCTGATTCCAATATCATCCAGATAGGAGGAGATTTTAAAATTTAAAAACTCAGTTCCTCTATCACTTCTAATTCGGTTGACATTACAAGATTTCTCATTTTGAAGACGTTTTAAGGCTTGATCAGCTGGTCAAAAGTTTGATCTTTTGATTTTAAAAATAATACCAAAGTAAACTTTGAGAAATCATCAACTACAACAAGGGTGTACTACATTCACCCTAAGAGGTTACTGGTATTGGACCAAACAAATCCATGTGTAGAAAATCCATCTTACGTGAGGTTTTATCACTGCCTCTTGTTTTGAAGTAGATTTTAAATGTGTACTAAGCTGACAAGCAGAGCAAATCTTATCTTTTGAAAATTTAGCTTGGGCAAGCCATCAACCAACTCACCCTTACTCAAATTGACAATAGTTTTGAAGTTGAGATGATTCATCCGCTGATGCCACAACCAACTCTTTGAAGAGTCAGCTACGACACATGTTTGCTCTGTATGTGGTTGTTCTGACCAGTCGAATTTGTATGTGTTACCAGATCGATAACCAACTAACATAGCAGACCTTTCGGATTTAGAACTGTGATTGTGTTCTTCTAAAATTTAACAAAGTAGTTACTCTCACAGAACTGACTGATACTTATCAAGTTGTAGCACAAGTTTTCTACAAGGAGAACATTGTTGACAGTAAAATTACCATGGGTAAGCTTACCCTTACCCACGGTGTTACCGTTTGAATTATCATCGAAGATGATCTTTGGTCCATTGCAGGATTTGATATCTGTGAGCAGTTTGGCATCGCCAGTCATGTTCCTTGCACATCCACTGCCCAAATATCACGTTGATTACTCCAATCTTGATACATGCAATCACAAATCAAGAAGATTTGATACCCTTTTATTTATTTGGGTCCAGGTTTGATTAGACCTTTAGGGACCCACACTTGGATAATCTTGACCCATTTACCAGTGTGTCCATCAAAGTACTTGTGTGTTCCGTGTGTGATCTTTGATCTGGATGGGGCTTCATACACAACAGATGGACCATTCGATCTGGATTTATGATATTTAGGCCTGTATTTCCTATCCTTCGTTGAAGTTCGAGAGAACTGGCTTGTTTTGTACCACTAGATTTGGGTTTACCCCGCATCTGTATAATTCTTTTTTTTAGCCAGCTCTCCCGAGGCTTCTCAAGAGCAGTTACCCAAGCCCACAAAACCTTTCTTCGAGATCGTGGGGTCAGCTGTTATCTTTAAGTCACCAGATTGTGCCTCTTCAAGCTGTTCTGTGATAGATTTTACAAAATTCATTGTTTAAACTTTGTTCTTTCCAACCTTGAAGTACTACTGGTTTCAGCTGTACTGCCTTCATCGCTATTATAGCCCAATCCGGTTCTATCACCAGATGGATTTGTAGCTCCATGCAGTTTTTGGAGTGAGGCAAAAGATCTAGTCCAGGAGCTTATTATTCCAGCCAATCGCTGATTCTCATTTAGCATCTCCACGGATGTGCTTCTCAGCTTTTCATTCTCAGTTACAAGCTTATTTGGAGCATCTTGCATATTACTTGAGCCAACCAGCTCAGCGTTTGTTGCACATCTTCTCTTTCAGCTTTAACCTCCTCGAATGATTGAGAAAACTTTTTATATTCGAGGACCATTTCATTCAATGCAGTAACAAGGTCCTCACGTGTAAATTCAGGACTGGAGAAATCAAATACCTCCTCAGTGTCATCGGCCATGAGACACTGTACTTCATCTTCAATTTCGCTTGATGAGGAGGTTCCAGAGCTGTATTCTTCTGAATCTGAATCAGCCCACACACTCTTGTCCTCTTCAGCCACCATGGCTTTCTCCGTTCTCCCTTTCCAGTAAACCTTTTTCTCCTTCTTGTCTTTGTTATTGCTGCGATCTGGTCGCTTCTTTTCATCTCTTCGAGGCTTCCTGTAATCAGCCATGAAGTGACCATCCTGCCACAATTATAACACTTATCATCAGAAGGAGTGGTAAAATTTCATTTAGGAGTATCAGAATCAGAGGGTTTAGTATTATGCTTTCGCATAAATTTTCCAAATTTTCTAATGAACAAGGCCATCGCATCCTTGCTCATCTCCTCAGCTGATCTGCTGCTTGTGGAGCATGGACTTTGTTCTAGAATTGTAACGGCGAGAGCTCTGGTTGGTTGAGACGTAGATGGATCAGCTTCTGCTCTCGTTTCCAATTCGAACTCGTAGGCCTTCAGATTGGCAAAAAAATCATGCAGCTCCATATTGTTTAAGTCTTTCGACTCCCTCATAGCCATTTTTTTTCACATCCCACTCATTGGGAAGTGCTTGCATCACTTTCAGGGCCAGCTCCCTATTGCTGTATGTTTTGTTCAGTCTTGCCAGCTCAATCAACAAGGAGCTGAACCTTTCATCAAACTCGGCCATGGTCTCTTAAGGTTTCATCTTGATTAGCTCGAATTTTTGCAAGGTCACGGTTAACTTGTTTTCCTTTGTCTCCTCATTTCCATCGCATATCTAGGTCAACTTCTCCCAGATCTCCTTAGCAGTTGTGTAGGTCTGGATTTTGCTAAACATGTTGTTGTCTAGCGTCTTGCAGAGTATGACCTTGGCGACGTTATCCAGATTTGCTTTCTTCTTATCTTTCGATCTCCACTCTTGTATGGGTTTCTCAATCCATTGAGGTGCACCGGCAGTTATCTCCACAGCAGTGTTCATTTTCAATATTTGCATTGGTCCGTTGCTGTCAGGCCCGGTGCACAAAACAGATATTTAAACACACAAAATACAACTGCGGAAGCTTAAAAAGGCGACTAAAATTTTTCGCTTTGGCCTGATTTAGAAAACATAATTTCAAAATACACTTATACCCAAAATATAGGTTTTACAACAAATCCAAAAGCTGAAACAACAGCTGCAAGTAAGGCAAGTACAGAGCATCCAAACCAACAGAACCTCAAATCTGAATACAACAACAGCACGGGACATTCTCCGATGA
Organism: Dorcoceras hygrometricum; assembly: GCA_001598015.1. NCBI lineage: Eukaryota > Viridiplantae > Streptophyta > Magnoliopsida > Lamiales > Gesneriaceae > Dorcoceras > Dorcoceras hygrometricum. The sequence continues at coordinate 55,520 of KQ992707.1, forward strand.
CAACTCCCATACATAAATAGAATATCTATAACTGGGACACTCTAATCAACCTCTGGGGGCATCACCAGCTGACTCACCACCACGGCCAGCTGAATAACCTGGAAAACCTGAATGACACATAACAAACAAAACAGCCCCAAAGGGACAGGGGTCAAACCCCAGTACGGAGAGTAACGTAAAACAACAGGTAGATAGAACGATTTGTAAATGATATGCGATACATGAGAACAGAAAGATCAAAGGATCCCAAAGGAACTGCGAATAGTTGGACATCAAAGATAGGAGTGGTCACCGAACGTGTGAGAGAATGGGAATTACTCGGCCGTTCGATCACACACGATAGCAGACACAATGCAGAACATGAATGGCCGCAACTCGTGTGAGAGAATGAGAGCTACCCAGCCGCTCAATCACACGCAGTACCAAAAAAATATATATCGAAAAGGCCATAGGACATGTGAGAGAATGGGAGCTACTGTCAGGCCCGGTGCTCTGAATTAGGGACTAATTACTCAATTAATCCTTATTTCACGGAGGCATAAAATATGGGCTAAAATTTTTCGTTTGGGCCTGAACTTGAAATATCATTTAAAATACAATCATAATAAAAGTACGGATTTTAACTCAAAATCCCAAACAAAAACCACAACAATACTAAAAGCATCCAAGTAAAGCAATAAGTTAGATCCCCCAAATACAGTATTCACTCAGGACATCCCCTGGTTCAATAGTTCAATACATAATATATCTGCAAAGGACAAGACATATCAAAGCAGCCGAAGATGGTAAAACGAGATCAAACCTCAGTACGAAGAGCATCGATAAAGCAACAATCATATCAGACATGCAATATTTCAAACGTGCGATGCATGAGGGCTACCAAGAATCATCGGTAAGCAAGGAACAATGACTCAGCTGTGAATAGAATCTCAATAATCAATCAGAATCCAAATCACAGCGTCTCAGCTGGCTATTACGACTCAAAGACAACATTGGATTCTCAGCACAGTGACTCAGTCGGCACATCACGACTCAGCGATTATCGGTATTCAAAGTAGGGCTCAATATGCTATGCATGAATGCCAAGCAGAATCATGCTCACAACAATGCATATAAATAAAACACATAGGCAAATAAGGGCACGAATCATCATCGTAACCTAACCAACCAAGCAGCCTCATTTAGCACACAATCACAGCAGCTCAAACACGCAGGAAATATTCTCAAGCTGATAATAAAGCTGCTAGTATGAGCTCACTCTTACCTCAACCTCTGCACAGCTTCTACCTTTAAGGATCGTACGAGGGCACACCACCAACTGCATGCGCAATTCCTGCCCCACCAGCTCACAAGGAATCCAACAGAAGTTGTCCGAAAAACCACGCTGCTTGAAACCTGCTCAACCATACTATAACAGCTCAGGGATCATTTCTACCGAACAGTGCCAGGAGCTACACGCTCACCTAGCTCGAACCTACACTTCCCGACGCAATATCAAGCCCTAACGAAACGTAGACGAGAATTAACACTTACCCAAGAGCGCTAAAGTAAAGGGAGAACTACCGGCTAGAAATCGCGAACCACCCGCAAGCTTCAACCACGTCGCACTTCCTCGACAAGCCGACCCAAGCCTCCAAAGTGGTACCAAACGAACAGTCTCGGAGATAGGAACTCAGTGCCACCAGCCTTGCTCTAAAACGTGGTGTAAATTGACGGCAATCGGAAAATAGGGTTCGGTTGAACAGTAAGGGTTTGAGGAATAGTATACGTCGAGCTCTTCTGGAAGGGATAAATGATATATGGCTTGAAATTGGCTAAGTGTTGTTGGTATAAATGGTGTACACGGTCAAAAGTCAACAATTAAAAATTAAGTCCCACGATCTAATACAGTGCCACCGACAGCTCGGGATCTTAAGCTAGTACCAGCTCAGGCTTCTACACCATAAACTGTCCAGCGTACAGCTCAGAACACACGCACTGATCAGCTCTCCGACCCAATAGCTTATGGTCTCAACAGATTACGCTAATCAATAGATCACGCTACTAGGCAGATCACGCTCGCGACTCACAGCTCAGCTTACCACAACCAACATCTAAACCGGTGTCGCAAAACGGCCTCGTACCGCCTTCCAGCTCAAGATAACCAGCTCACGCGTATGTAGGCCAGCTCGCACACCTCCAGTTCTTGCCTAAACTAGAAACCATGAACCGCTCTACGCCCAACCACGAACCAAGTCGGTCCACACAGTACCACCAGCTCGCGTACCTTTAAGCTGATTTCCATCCCGTGATACTTCAACAGCTCAGATCTGTTCCGTCCCATTTCAGCTCACTCCTGATCTATTCTATGTCAAATCCAAAAATCATCAATAGCTTAGACCAATTCTCCTAAGCTGGATACCCAACAGTTCACGAGACCAACCTACCCAGCGCTCAAGCTCTCTCTCCAGCTCGAGGCTCAACTGCTCAAATCCGCCCGCACCCAAACTGATTCTCCACGAACAGCTTACATGATTAAACCTTGTTGTTCCTATAATCCGTTTATAATATAACAAATTAAATCAGTTAATTACAGTCCTCACATTCTCCCCACCTTAAGAGATTTCGTCCTCGAAATCAGATTACAACTACAAGCCAGAATATCAAGAATACCAGAAAGTCACCAAGAACTAAAATACGTAACAGCCAACATTCCTCAATGCTTATCAAAATCCACTCACCAAGAGTTCAAAAGCAACTCAACACACGAATCAGCAAGCTAGAAGATTACCTGGATCAGTACTGCGTATGCTCAAATAGATGAGGCCACTCCTGTACCATCTTTTCTTCAAGTTCCCAGGTAGCTTCTTCTCTGCCATGCTTGCTCCATTGGACCATCACCAACGGAATAGTCTTGTTTCTCAGTTGTTTCTCCTTCCTATCTAAAATCTGCATGGATATTCGACGTAACTCAGGGTTGAGTCCAGCTCGACTTCATCGGTCCTTAGTACATGGGAAGGATCTGGCTCATATTTCCTCAACATTGACACATGAAACACATCATGCATCACTGATAACTCAGCAGGCAGTCGCAATCGATATGCCAAGGATCCAATCCTATCAATAATCTCAAAAGGTCCAATGAATCTAGGAGCTAATTTACCCTTAATCCTGAATCTCATCATACTATTGAAAGAAGAAACTTTCAGAAACACTCGGTCGCCAACCTGAAATTCCAAAGGCCTACGCCTCTTGTTAACATAGCTAGCTTGACGATCTTGTGAAGCCTTCATTCTGCTTCGAATCAGCTCAACCTGATCCTTCATATGCTGCACAAACTCAGGAGTAGACAGTTGCCCCTCACCAACTTCTTCCCAGCAAATCGGTGATCTACACCTTCGATCGTACAAAGCTTCGAAAGGTGCCATCCCGATAGTCACTTGGTATATATTATTATACGAAAATCTACCAGGGATAAGGAATCCTGCCAGCCACCACTGAAATCCATCACAATTGCTCGCATCCTCCAAAGTCTGTATGGTCCTCTTGGATTGGCCATCTGTCTAAGGGTGATAAACTGTACTCATAGCCAATCTCGAAACCATCGCTGCTTGCAAGCTCTTCCAAAATCGAGAAGTAAATCATGGATCTCTATCAGACACTATAGAAACTGGCACTCCATGAAATCTAACCACATGGTCAAGGTATAATCTTGCCATCTTATTCATGGAATACCTCACATCATAGGGAATGAAATGGGCTGACTTTGAAAGTCTGTCAATAACCACCCAAATCGCATCACATCCCCTGTTCGAATGAGGTAGGTGGTCACAAAATCCATGGATACGTGCTCCCAATTCCACTGAGGCACTTCTAAACTCTACAACAGTCCACCAGGTCTCATCCTCTCGGCCTTGACCTGTTGGAAGTTCAAACATCGGGCTACAAATCCAGAAATGTCATTCCTCATGCCTTCCCACCAGAAGTGCGACTTCAAGGCATGATACATCTTCTTCTTGCCCGGATGCACACTATAATGACTGCAATGAGCCTCACTCAAGATGGTTTCTCTCAAATCGGTCAGGTTTGGAACTACCAATCTACCATGGAATCTCAGGCATCCATAAGAAGCAACAGTAAAATCTTTCGTCTGACCATTCTGGGCTTTTATCTTCAAATCATGGATGTACGAGTCAGCTCTCTGTGCTGCTCTAATGTCTGCGACAAGATACGGTTCAACCTGAAAATAAGAAACTACAAAGTATTGATCATATGGCTGAAAACGCCATCAAGAAGTCCCCAAATGCGTATGGACTTTTGAAATACTCAAGGATGTTTGCATCACAGGCTGTGCTTTCCTACTCAAGGCATCTGCCATGTTCATTCGTCCAGGATGATACTGGATCTTACAGTCAAAATCCTTGAGCAACTCCATCCAATGACGCTACCTCATGTTCAGATCTGATTGAGTGAAGATGTACTTCAAGATATTGTGGTCTATGTACACCACAAACTGCTCACCATACAAGTAGTGACGCCAAATCTTCAAGGCAAAAACGATAGCAGCCAGCTCCAAATCGTTAACGCGGTATCTGGTCTCATGGGGTTTCAACTGTCGAGACGCATAAGCTACCATTCGCCCGTTCTGCATCAATACACAGCCCAAGCCACTCAGAGAAGCATCAGAACAGACCACAAAACCTCTAGAACCCGAAGGTAAAGCCAAAACAGGAGCAGTAGTCAACTTCTCCTTGAGCAACTGGAAACTCGACTCACACTCGTCTGTCCACGGAAATCTTCTATCCTTCTGGGTCAACCGCGTCATCGACCTGGCTATTGAAGAAAAACCCTCAATGAAACATCTGTAATAGCCAGCCAAACCTAAGAAATGTTAGAGTAGATGCCCAACTAGCCAACTTCTGGCGTGTGGGTTTATAGACTCTTGTATATGACAACTCGTCTGTCCACGGAAATCTTCTATCCTTCTGGGTCAACCGCGTCATCGACCTGGCTATTGAAGAAAAACCCTCAATGAAACATCTGTAATAGCCAGCCAAACCTAAGAAATGTTAGAGTAGATGCCCAACTAGCCAACTTCTGGCGTGTGGGTTTATAGACTCTTGTATATGACAATCTTTATATATGATATTCGCATTTATCCATATGGCATTCTTTACTTTCATTGTGTGTATAATGATTTACAATTGCGTTGAGTAAAGACCTAGAATACACTTAAGTGTATGTTAGATGTGATAGTGGGTATGACGGCTATCATGAAACACATCTAATAGTCACTGTGTATTCTGAACATGTTCCTAGTCGATTGGGCCGTCAAAATGAGGATAAGGCCGCCCGAGTTCGAGACTAGTATCTGCGATGTGAAGTACCATGTTTCATTGGTAGGGAGCATTGTGATGTTCTGAGCATGCAGATAGATAGTGACCTGGTGATCTATCGAACTACCCTCCTTCGGACTTTCCAAGTGGTTACCATTTGTCGAGTGGATAAGTCCGAGGTCTTGGTTGTACTGATTAGTTCTCACGACTCGAAACGTCATTGAGACTCTACATGATAGGCATCTCACTTTGACCCGTTTGCCGACTCACTTGGGGTCATAAGGCGTCGAGATTGGATGAGACCACGATGCATGTAGGAGTCGATGCATCGTTGTCGAGGATTCACCGCTCGCAGACATGCGTGGATATCCTATGCTATCTGAGGGGATAATAGTGTATAAATATCTGGCCAGAGTACTAGAAGTGTTTTAGGTAAATGTGTTTACCTAGTTACACTCGCGATGTTACTATTTGATCTCCAAGATGTATGCATAGCTATCGGATCTTTAGCGACTCTCGATTTACCAATGATCGTTGATCTGATCGGGATATATGGATTGAAAGGACCGTACTGTACGCTAACCACGACCAACTGGTTCTTACAGGCACTATCAGTGATACCTAGGGGATCATGGGGCGATGTTGCTAGACGCTTTTACCATGATCCGTTGGGCAGGTCCGGAATTGTTATTCCGGAGCCATAAGCACTCTTGGCCGCCGCCCCCTCTCTTCATCTACCTCACGCCGCCGACGTGCGCCATCCGCCGCCGCTCGCCGGAAAATTGTTTCCGGCCTAGTTTTTAGAGGAGAATCTGTTGGCGATAAAATACTTAGTCTTCTAGTGCAGGCTGATTGGAGGGAGATCGGTTCCGGTCGTGGACCTGATTGACGGATCTACCGCCACCTACCATGAAGAGCCGGCGTTCTTGTAATTCCGGTTGGAGCCAGGCACAAGTGCCAGCAAGGTATTCCTTTAAAACACCCTATGAATGTCATAGATATGAATTGTTCATCGTATTGATCGTCTCCGGGCACATAATGCTGTTGTTCCGCTGCCCAGCCGGGAGGCGTGATCCGGATCCCAACAGTGGCATCAGAGCCAAGGTGTTCGGATCTGATCAATACATATTGCCTGAATTGTATCTAACCTCAAATTTCAGATCAAAATTCGATGAGAACCACGGCCACGCCACCGCCGCAGGAGGCGGCGCCCCTCCCTCCCGCCGCGCGCGCGACAACCATGCCCGCTGGCCGCGCATGGCGGCTGGAAGATGGCGCTGCATCGCAGTACAAGACGCGCAATCGTTGCGCACGGTGCGGCCGAGAGTTGCCGCCCCACCCCTCACGCGCTTGTCGTGCGATGCGCGCTGGCCGTGCTGCTGTTGCGAGGAGTTGCGCGCTGGCCGCGCATCACGGCGGCCGCCTTGCTTCGAGCAACGGGCGCCGCTTCCCGCAACCATTGCGCGATGTGGCCGACCACTGCTACAACGCTGCGCGTCTCCTCCGCGCGCTGGTGCTGCGATGTCGCGCCGCTCGTGGCGCTGCTGTGCGGCGTGCGATGGAGCACAATGGGCGCTGGTTGCGCGCGCTGCCGCCGCGAGATTTTGTGGTGGCGGCGCCGCCGGGCAGCCGCCGCTCCGGCAAAGCTCCGGCGATGTCGTGACGACTGATTTCTTCTAGGGTTTGGTTCGGGCCTGTCCCGGGCAGCCCGTGAAGTTTTCGGGCCGGTATGCGATATTGGGCCCGTTTTTGGTCGATTTTGAAATTTTAATTTTTTGGGCCTAGAATTGTTTTAAGCCCAATATGATACAATTAAAATTAGTAAAATGTGATGTTAATTATTAAATATGATTTTATAATGAAATATGATTTTGTTGATTAAAATTTGTTTTTATCGGCAAAATACGATTTTATTATAAAATACGATTTCGTAATTAGAATATGATTTTACGATAAATAATTAGATTATTTAAATTATGCATGTTAATTAGATTAATTGCATGATTGGGGTGATCGAGAGCCGTGCCCAATATGTTAGGTGTATGCAATAGGTTTTGCATGATTTCGGTTTTAAATATTTGATTATCATTTAAAGTGGGCCTGTTTGTGGCCCGTTCCCACCCCTTATAAATGTATCCCTTATCTGTCATAGCAATTTAAATGTAAATTACTAGATTTAGTGGGAGGACATCCGAAGACGGTGGACAATGACGATCAAGATATAGAAGATCGAAGATCTGTAAAACCGGAAAGCTTTGTAATAGGATTGCATTACATATTGCATTACCCCTAGGATTGGACCCAGGTCTCGAGTGGATAAGTCCGAGGTCTTGGTTGTACTGATTAGTCCTCATGACTCGAAACGTCATTGAGACTCTAGATGATAGGCGTCTCACTTTGACCCGTTTGCCGACTCACTTGGGGTCATAAGGCGTCGGGATTGGGTGAGACCCCGATGCATGTAGGAGTCGATGCATCGTTGTCGAGGATTCACCGCTCGCAGACATGCGTGGATATCCTATGCTATCTGAGGAGATAATAGTGTATAAATCTCTGGCCAGAGTACTAGAAGTGTTTTAGGTAAATGTGTTTACCTAGTTGCACTCGTGATGTCACTATTCGATCTCCAAGATGTATGAATGGCTATCGGATCTACAGCGACTCTCGATTTACCAATGGTCGTTGATCTGATCGGGATATATGGATTGAAAGGATCGTACTGTACGCTAACCACGATCGACTGGTTCTTGCAGGTACTATCATTGATACCTAGGGGATCATGGGGCGATGTTGCTAGACGCTTTACCATGATTCGTTGGGCAGGTCCGGAATTGTGATTCCGGAGCCGCAATGGTTGTGGGCCCACGGCTAGCTGTATCCCTGAACCATTGAGGGTCACACAAGTACTAGATTCGAGATTCCCGCACGGATACTCAGCTCAATGTGTTGAGCACGAGAAGAGGATTTCGGGAAGTGCGACTTCCTAAAAGTCAACAGGGGTCAAACCGGGGTTTGCCGCTGTTGAGGGGCAAAACGGTCATTTTGCACTGGGGTTCTGAAAAATGGTTTTTCAGATCATTGTATTCAGTTTCGGAAACTGAGTCGATCGGTCCTATCTGATCGGCGATCGGAGTTACGGTGAAGTCTCGGTGTTGGAGATGAACTGAATGTTCATCGTTGGACCCGGGCCCGTTGGGCCGGTCCAAGTCCAACACTTAAGTCTATTTAATTAGACTTAAGCAAGACTTAACACATAACAAAACACTTGACATCAAGACCTAACTCTAGCACTAAATAGCTGCCCCTCCTCTCCTCTCCAAGCGCCGCCGCCGCCGCCCGCCGTGCGCCGCCGCCGCCGCCGCCCGTTGTCGCCGGAAATTCGTTTCCGGCAAACTCGACGAGGAGAATCCGTTCGTGCAAAATTCGTCAGTGCTTCTAGTGCATCCTGACGAAGGAGTCTCGGTTCTGGTCGTGGACCGGATTTGCGATTATCTACCGCAATCTATCGAGAAGAGCCGGGTTCTTGTAATACCGGTTGGAGCCAGGCACAAGTGCCAGCAAGGTAATCGTTTTGAACGCCCTATGAATGACGATTAACTTTAATTGTTGTTTTTCGTATTGATCGTCTCCCGGCCTTTTCTTATGTTCTTCCGCTGCCTCGCCGGGGGGCGGATCCGGATCCCCAACATGGCAACCACGGACCGCATAGCTCTCGCGATCGATCATCCCAATATTTGTTTATATATGTTGATATATAGATTAGTTGAATCCGCTGTTGCATGTTTTAAATTAGATTTAAATATGCATGAGACCAAAATTTTTCAAAAATAAAATCCCTCGTTTCAAATTTGATTTAAAACTTATATCAAGATAAAATGTTTATTCGATAAACTAAAGGGTATTTAAAATTGTTTAAATTAACCCTACCTTCCATCAACAATGGGTGTACGTCGATGCTACCCGTATACATGGCCCGGCTCATATTATTGAGGGGGTCATGTATGCCGGAAAGCTGTCTACGCCATTGACAACTGTTGTGAGTCGGCTGAAACTCCCTTTAACATTGGCTCATATTATTGGGGACGTTAAGGGGACCGTCCTTCACGACTCGACATTGATGGGTCATCTTGACACGTGATAGTAAACGGCGTCATATTATTGGGCCCTTACTGGACGTGAGGTGAATACATGGAGGTTGCACCGGTTGCAATCGGAAACTACCTTTTGGGGGTCATGGATGGCTGATATTATTCGGGTCCATGATCACTTGATTTGGCTCCGTGTACCCACTAAAGAAACCTGTTTTCTCGATTTCATTAGAGGGTGGTGAAATCGTTAAAATAGTGGGAGGACAATTCATAAAACTTAACGACCATGTTTTATGTCTTAGCGATTATTATTATATAGTTAGTAATACATGTCCGTTTTCCTCTCAGTATTACTGCATATAAAATGGTTTCGATGAAAAACCCGCTCGCTGCTATACTGGATAGCAACAAGTTCACCAGTCTGAACTACCAAGACTGGCTCCGCAACCTCAATCTTGTATTGGCCTCGGAGAAACTTCTCTATGCGATAGAGAAGAGTACTCCGAAGTTTGCCCCTGCCGATATCAGCCCTGAGGAGCTGGTAACGCTTAAACAATGGTGGGACGACGAGGTTAAAGTTCGGTGCTATGTGATGGCATCGATGTCCAATGAAATGCAACGACGTTTTGAGAAGACGAAGTATGCTGCTTACATACTTCATCATCTCAAAGAGCTATACGGGGAGAACTCTCGACATGAGAGGTTCACGGCTGTCAAGGAGCTGATGACGAACCGCATGCGCGATGGGACTTCGGTCCATGAGCATGGGGTTCGTATGATTGGGCTCGTTGAAAAGATGTCGGGCCTTGATATCGCACTTCCACACGAGCTGTCGGTGGATGTACTTCTCCTCTCGCTGCCCGCTGCATTTGACCCCTTTCGACATGAGAGGTTCACGGCTGTCAAGGAGCTGATGACGAACCGCATGCGCGATGGGACTTCGGTCCGCGAGCATGGGGTTCATATGATTGGGCTCGTTGAAAAGCTGTCGGGCCTTGATATCGCACTTCCACACGAGCTGTCGGTGGATGTACTTCTCCTCTCGCTGCCCGCTGCATTTGACCCCTT
>KQ992707.1:87444-121755 GCA_001598015.1 Dorcoceras hygrometricum
ATGTTGCTAGACGCTCTTACCATGATCCGATGGGCAAGTCCGGAATTGGTGATCCGGAGCCACAATGGTTGTGGGCCCACGGCTAGCTGTATCCCTGAACCATTGAGGGTCACACAAGTACTAGATTCGAGATTCCCGCACGGATACTCAGCTCAATGTGTTGAGCGCGAGAAGAGGATTTTGGGGGGTGCGACTTCCTAAAAGTCAACAGGGGTCAAACCGGGGTTTCCCGCTGTTGAGGGGCAAAACGGTCATTTTGCACTGGGGTTCTGAAAAATGGTTTTTCAGATCATAGTATTCAGTTTTGGAAACTGAGTCGATCGGTCCGATCTGATCGGCGATCGGAGTTACGATGAAGTCTCGGTGATGGAGATGAACTGAATGTTCATCCGTTGGACCCGGGCCCGTTGGGCCGGTCCAAGTCCAACACTAATATCTATTTAATGTAGATTAGACTTCATAATAAACACAAGACTCTAAACCCTAACCCTAAGCACAAAACCGTCGCCCCCTCTCTTCATCTACCTCACGCCGCGCCGCCGCCGCCGCTCGCCGGACTTGTTCCGGCTAGTTTTTCGAGGAGAATCCGTTGGCGATAAAATCCTTCAGCCTTCTAGTGCAGTCTGATTGGAGGGAGATCGGTTCCGGTCATGGACCTGATTGACGATCTACCGCCACCTACCGTGAAGAGCCGGCGTTCTTGTAATTCCGGTTGGAGCCAGGCACAAGTGCCAGCAAGGTATTCCTTTAAAACACCCTATGAATGTCATAGATATGAATTGTTCATCGTATTGATCGTCTCCCAGCACATAATTCTGTTCTTCCGCTGCCCAGCCGGGAGGCGTGATCCGGATCCCAACAAGAAACTACGGATCTCAAAAAAATTCCTAGGTCGCTCCTAGTTAATTACTTCCTCGACCTTACTAGGATCCATCGAAATACCTTGTGTAGATATGACATGACCCAAAAAGATTACCTTATCCAACCAAAATTCACACTTACTGAACTTTGCATAAAGCTGTGAGTCTCTCAGTTTCTGCAACACCAATATCAAGTGGTCCTTATGCTCTCTATAGCTCCTCGAATACACCAGGATGTAGTCTATGAAGACAATCACAAAACGATAGATATACTCGCTAAGACGCGATTCATAAAATCCGTGAAAACAGCAGGGGCATTCGTCAACCCAAATGGCATCACAAGGAACTCATAATGCCCGTATCTAATTCGGAAAGCCGTCTTTGCGACATCAGCATATCTAATCCACAACTGATGATAACCAGATCTCAAATCAATCTTGGATTATACTGCCGATCCCTGCAGCTGATCGAACAGATCATCAATTCTCGGCAATGGGTACTTGTTCTTGATCGTTGCTTTATTCAGCTGCTGAAAATCTACACACAACCTCATAGATCCATCCTTCTTCTTCACAAGTAGAATCGGAGCTCCCCAAGGAGACATACTTGGCCTAATAAAAACTTTTTCCAAAAGATCACTCAACTGACCCTTAAGTTCCTTCAACTCATCTGGAGCCAACCGATATGGAGCTCTCAAAATCGGGGCAGTCTCTGGCACCAACTCGATGCTTAATTCAATCTCCCTTGTTGGAGGAAAACTAGGAATCTCATTCGGGAAAACATCTGGGAACTCTCGAACAATTGGGATATCACTCAACCCTATCTACGATTCTTGGGAAACATCCATGGCATAAATCATATACCCTGAGTTCTCTAGCGACAGCAGAATAAACATCTCCATGGCAGACACTAATGAAATCTTAGACCTCGAATCAGCACCGTAAAAATCCCATTTTTATCCAAATTGAGGTCTAAACCTCACTACACCATGGAAACAATCAACAGTCGCTCTATAAACATACAACACATCCATACCCAAGATGCAGTCAAAATCTCTAATCTCCAAAGAAATCAGATTTGTCACCAACACATTCGCATCAAATCTAATAACGCAATCCAAAACCACCTCACGAGACAATAAACTCACACCAGCATGTGTAGAAACAGATACAACATCACATAGTGGGCTAGAGCTCAACCCACACTCATACACAAACAAGTCAGATATAAAGGAGTGTGATGCTCCAGTATAAAAAAAAACTCGTGCAGGAAAGTCAAAGATATTACAAGTACCTGCAATAACTCCCCCAGACATATCATCAGCTTGATCTCTCGTCAAGGCATTCACTTGAGCTTGCTGAGGTCCCAAAAACTGAGGTCTAGAAGATCCTCCAAACCTAGACGGTTCTCGTGGTTGGAATCCTGATCGTTGGGACTAGGCAAAAGGTTGCGGTCTCTGCGAAGAACTACTAGCTGAACCTTGCTGCAATCGATTTGAGGGCTGTCCCCCCATCAAAGGACACACTCTAGCGAAATGCCCAGCTTGACCGCACTTATGGCAAAGACCCTGAACTCCACGACACTGAGAAGTCATATGCCTACCTCCACAATGATCACACGACACTCCTCCAGAACCACTACCACCAAAACTAACAGAACCATAAGAACTCGAATTCGACCGTCTCTTAAACTGATTTCCTCGAGGCTTGAACCTCTGGAGATTTTGTTGCTGCGATGTTTGAGGAGGCTAAAATGGTTGCGTCCCTTCTGGCATGTGTTGAAAACTGCGTCCAGCTGTCAGCTGAACCTGATTCTGTGCTTCCAAAAGACTCTGCTCAATGTCCGCCGTCCTCTACCTCAATGTAAGTCTCAGGAGAACCATCTAGCACCATACCGAACAAATTGGGCCTCAACCCTCTCAGAAACTTGTTCCTCTTCGTCCTCTCCTGGTTAGAAACCTGGGGAACATACGACATAAGCGAGAAAAACTGTCTAGAGTACTCGGCCACCCTCATGTCCCTTGCTTCAGATTATCAAACTCTCACGGTTGTTGTAGTATGACTCAGGGGTATACTCCTGACGGAAGGCTGCACAGAAGCTCTCCCAAGAAATCAAAGCTCCACTCTCTCTCATGACTCGAGAAGTACCCTTCCACCAGCGTTGAGCATGATCCATCAACTGCAAAACAGCCAACTTCAGTCTCCTCTCCTGAGAATACTCCACCGCATCAAAAAACTCCTCCATATGCTCTAACCTGCCTTCAGCCATCAAACCACCCTCAGCGCCAGTGAACGTAGGGGGATTCGTCCTCTGAAACCTAGCCAACACTAGTTCCATCTCGACAATCTGTCTAGTCACATATTCCACCTCCATCTCTGCCTGTCTAGCTCGACGACGCAAAGGCACACTCTGCTGAGCAACATCCTCATCGCTCTCGGGAGCCCTAGACTCCTCAACTATCTGCCTAGCCATTCTACCTCTACCACTCCTCGGAGGCATCTACAAGGTACTCAAAGGTAAGAACCAAAGCAGATAAATCACATATTCAATCACAAACAAAAGCTCAAACTCTGTGCCTAGACTCAAGTGTGATGGAAAAGAATCGAGCTTATCCCAGTTTAAGCTCTGATACCAAAATGTGCTCTAAATTAGGGACTAATTACTCCATTAATCCTTATTTCACGGAAGCATAAAATATGGGCTAAAATTTTTCGTTTGGGCCTAAACTGGAAATATCATTTAAAATACAATCATAATCAAAGTACGGATTTTAACTCAAAATCCCAAAACAACAACCACAACAATACTGAAAGCATCCAAGTAAAGCAATAAGTATAGATCCCCCAAATACAATATTCACTCAGGGCATCCTTGGTTCAATAGTTCAATATCTCCACTCAGTCCTGCTGGATTACCTGAAGACCCTGCAAAGGCCAACACAGACCAAAGCAGCCGAAGATGGGAAAATAAAACGAGGTCAAACCTCAGTAAAAAGAGCATCGATAAAGCAACAATCATATCAGACATGCAATATTTCAAACGTGCGATGCATGGGGGCTACCAAGAATCATCGGCAAGCAAGGCACAACGACTCAACTGTGTAATAGAGTCTCAATAATCAATCAGAATCCAAATCACAGCGACTCAGCTGGCTACCACGACTCAGTGACATCATTGGATTCTCAGCACGGCGACTTAGCTGACACGTCGCGACTCAACGATTATCGATATTCAAAGAAGAGGGCTCAATATGCTATGCATGAATGCCAAGCAGAATCATGCTCACAACAGCATATAAATCACACACATAGGCAAATAAGAGCACGAATCATCATCGTAACCTAACCAACCAAGCATCCTCATTTAGCACACAATCACAGCAGCTCAAACACGCAGGAAATATTCTCAAGCTGATAATTAAGCATTCAGAATAGCTTAGATGTGTTTTGCAAATTTTGAGAATTAAGCAACTTCTTTGCTAAGTTAAGTATGAAGGGAAGGTTGCATTTCTTTGTCACATAAGTTCTATGAACGGTTTAAAAGTAGTGAAAGTAGAAGCAGTTCGGAAGTGGCCTGCACCTAAGAGTATTACAGAGATCCGTAGTTCCTATCGGGTTATTACCCACGTTTTATTAAAGGAGTTCAAAGATAGTTGTTACTTAAAGTCTTTGATTAAAAAAATGATAAGTATGTATGGACCCCAGAGTTTCCATTCAGTTTTCATAGTCTTAAGTAAGCATGGATAGAAGTCCCTGTTTCAACACTGCCATATGGAAGAGGGATTTACGCTATTTTCACGAGTGCATCAAAGACAGGTTTGGGTGCTACGTATGCAAGATAATAAGGTGATTGCCTACGCTTCTAGACAATTGAAGATTTATGAAAAGAGCTACCCTAGTTGCAATCTAGAACCGACAGTAGTGGCCTTCGCAGTTTAGAATTTGAGGTACTACCTCAAGTATTTCCTTCACTCAGCAAGAATCAACACGAGACGAAGAAGATAACTAAAGCTAGTGAGAGAATACGATTGAATCATTAGTTATCACACAGATAAAGTTAATGTAGTAGCAGATGCGTTAAGAAGAAAACGTAATAGGATTAGCTCAACTTTCAGTTCAGAGACAGTTAGTTAAAGAAATTTAGAATTTTGAACTAGAGGTGATTACGCAGAAGTCTATTGTCAAGTTAGCTGTGATTATCATCTAGTCTACATTAAAAGATCGGATTAGAGAAACGTAATCAAGTGATGATTAACTACTCAAATGAAAGCAGCCAAATGAAACGAGAGTCAAAGGAGCTATCCTGATTTCCATCTCTCGAGCTGATATAGCTTGTGCCTGATCTGACTGATGAATATGAACCAGAGATGATTCATCTTAGAGAAAAACGAGGGTTGAGGAATAGGAGCATCCCATATTAATATTAATTGAGCAATCTTTTAGAAAGATAAGAAACTAAGAAGCAGAGATGGATTTGCGTAGTTGACACCCAGATCTGTTAAGTAAGCAAATTTCGAGGATAAAATTTCTTTAAGGGGGTAGAGTATAACGTCTAGGAAATCCATAAATCCACAATGATAGGGTTTAATTTCTATTTTCAGTATCCTTCTTCAGCTTCAATTCAGCGATACAGTTTTCGTCCAAGATGAATTTTCAGATTAGAGCATGTAACACCCAGAAACCCAAAATCCCACAAATGTAAAAATAAAAGTTTTGAGGGATCTATTTGTAATTTTAATTTCCCATCAGCTTTTGTCTGTGCTGATCTGTTTTAGTTAGGGCACGGTTGCGAGAGCTGTGCGGCCGATCAAGGCAAGCCCGGTTTCGTTTCTTTTTTTTTTAACCAAATCGGTTCGGTCTGCATTTTTATTTGTTTTAAAATCAGGGTAGCACTGTAATCAATAGAATTTAACAAAACGTATTTTCATTTAACTTGGCCTTGAGATTTTTGTAAATACCTGCACAAGCATCTCTCATCTTCATTCACGAAAACTTTACGTAGAGGAAAACCTTATGAGAAAGTGGTGCTCTCTGTATAAAGAAAACCGACAGAAGTTTTAAAATCTTTTTAAAGGGTCGATCGTGTTTGTTTGCTGTTCAGAGCGGATAAATCTCTGCTATTCGTTGTCGTTAAGGCAAGTAAAATCTGTTTCTTGCTGCATTTTCGAAAGCATATATTGATTTCCTTCTTGCATGCTTGTATGAGTTTTAAATGTTTGAGAAATGTTTTGAAGTTTTTCAATCACAGAGTTGAGTTAAAGATGATTTTTCAGAAAATATTGGTTTGCTGAAGTTGTTGATTCAGAAAAGTTTGTTAGAAAATTTTTTACGATGTTCGATACAGTTTCTTCTTGGAAATTCTGGTATGTTCTGTAAGTAGCTTACAAGCAGCTTACGTATTTTTGTTTCAGCAGCTTACGTGTTCGTGTTTTTGGAATTTTCCTTAGATATTTTTGATTACTCTAGACTGAGAAAATCTTCTAAGCTGTTAGTCATTTTGAGCTAAGTTCACGATTTGTTTTCCCAGAGCTGATTTTAAGTCACAATCTGTTTCTTTTCCCAGACCTGATTTTAAGCCGCGATCAGTTTTTTCCGAGCTGATTCTAAGTCATGATCTGTTTACTTTCCCAGAGCTGTTCATTAGAAGTATTTTTTATTTTCCCAGAGCTATTCATTACCCGTAATTTATTTATTTTTTCAGATCTGTTTATAACCCGTGATCTGATTTCTCACCATTTTTACGCTCGTAATATGATTTCATTATCCAAGATGAGTTGACTTTGTTTGACCATTGCAATCCAGTCTGCTCGTTTAAGGCGTGTTTACTTTTCCTAATATGAGTTGACCAAATAACCCAGAGCTGATTTTCTATTTTGAGCCAGTACGCTCGAGTTCTGTTCATACTCCGAGCTGATTCAGCTTAGGTCCATTCTGGACTGATACAGTAATTTCAAGTTAATTCTTCATTTTTTTGGCTTCAATTCGAAAGTATAACTCCAATTCGTTTGCAGTTATATTCATTTCAAGAGATAGTTCATCAGCTTAGAGCTCTGCTGTTCGTTATATGTTTCTATAGCCTGAGCTGAGTCAAGTTTCCCTATTCGATTGAACTCCGGTGAACTCTCCATATTTTTCAAACATCAAAAGAGTTTTTAAAATAGCAAATCATATTTGAAAGCGATCTGTTTTGGATCAGAGAAAAGCATATTTACAGAAAATTTAAAGAAAGATTTACAGAAATTTTAATGGAAGTTTATTTCAAAAGCTTTGTGATTAGTGACGAATATCAGATGGTCAACAAAGGGTGTGTGGTAACCGGTCGACGGATCGGAGTGCCCTGCCAATAGAGGGTTTGTGGTAACCGGTCGACGGATCAGAGTGCCCTGCCAACAGATGGTGTGTGGTAATTGATCGATGGACCGGAGTGCCCTGTCAGCAGAGTCAAATATTAGCGCATATGGACAACGGCAAAGGGTCGTTGGGGTCCCGCTCCACCTTGAACCAGTTAAGCTTGATCAAGTGAATAGAGGGACCTAAAGAAAAGCTTTCGTTCACAGTTCACCATAGAAAATGAGGAATACTATGGGTAGTTATATAACCGAGTATTAAGGAAATATAAAGTTACTTCCTTTACAGATTAAATTTTACAGTTAAAGTTTACAGCTTACATTTAAACGTTTTAAAATATTTGAACATGTGCAGTTTACGCTTTCATAGTTTCCCAGTTTCCCAGTTTCTCTTTTACTAGTTTACAGTATTCAGTATTCAACTTACGAGTTGTTCCGCTTTCAAGCTCTATCAGTTTACGAGGTTTCAGTTACGGTAAAAGATATTGTTATGCATGTACTGCTTGCCTTCGTTATATCTATATTTGCAAGATGAGCATCTAGACTCACTTGTTTTCCTAAGTGCAGGTGATCAGATTTAGAGGTTGCTGATTGATGCGAGCTAAATAAGATCGAGGGCGTTTATCATGGGCATTCGTTTCCGTGCTGTTCGAGTTTACAGTCTTTTTATTTTATAGAAGAGTAGATACAACCTTTGAACATTTCGGATTACTTCTTCACTTATTCAATGTAATCTGAGTGAAATTGTATCTTTGAATATATATATATATATATATATATATATATATGTGCACAAGTTCCGCAGTACATATTGCATTGACAAGATATCCAGTCTGTTTTTTTATATTGCGCGATTTGAAAAGTCTATCAAGTTTCGCAATTTAGCCCATAAGTATTTGGTTAATTGTTTGGACCAAGTGCAAATTTTAAGTATCATTCAATTTGACCCCAAAATTATTATAATTTTATTTCGAAAAACGTGGTCGTTACAATGGCAATCTTTTCTCAATATATAACGACGAACTTCTTGACCATGTACAAAATTTGAGTATCATTCAATTTGAACCCCAAACTTATTATAATTGCTATTGAAAAACGTGGTCGTTACAATAACAGTTTTAGAACATATCAGGAGCTTAGATCATATCAGCTTAGACAAGCATCTCAAAGTGTTTTAGCTTAGAGAATTTCACCTCAGGACTTAGGATAATAACATATATATTTCAAATTAATATCTCGATTGAAGTGTTGACTTCGGAAAATCAATTATAATCGTTCGAACATTTCGGCTAAAACCATAATAGTCTAAAAGCTACTTCTATATGGAGAGTTGGCAAAGTTGTGCTAAAAGTGGAAAGCATTTAATGATATAATACAAGGTACAATACATGATTTAAATGCATATTTATTGGCTTCAAACTATCGTTCAAAGATCCATCCGATGTGTCTACGGGTAACATTTATTATCTTTGGATCTGAAGAGTATATATAGAAGGAAGGCGCACACAGAGAACATATGTGAATGCAATCGAATACACGAATGATACACGAAAGCGAATGTAACAACAAGCGATACGAGAATTCAGCTCACATATATTTGTTACTAGTTTCAACTTGTTGCTGAAACTTTCTAGGCTTTGTTCTTTATACCAGATCATAAGAAAAGCCTTAGACAATCCTTTGTAAAACACAGCATGCGTGCTGTTATAGTTGTTGATACTAGGAGTTCAGCTCGGGTGCACCTGACTGACTGGATTAGGATACATTGTGTTCAAATCAAATCTTCTAGTGAAATCCTTCCAACTTTGGAAGAAGGGGAGACATAGAAGTATCCGCTCGAACTTCCAGAATCAAACTCTATCTCTCAGCTATTTCATTTACTTGCATTCATACATATGGTCACTGTTTAATTGAGCTTTTCCGTATAAATATTTATTGCTCAAGAAAACAATTTGATTGAGAAAGTGTTATCAACTGGTAACTTAGCTGATCTGCAAATCAATTTAAAACATAAATATTTTTTAAAGGAGTTTTTCAACACCCCTTATAAACTCATAACTCTATTTTTTCGATCCTACCACCGACTGTATTATTTTTCCCTTGTTCATATTTTTTCTCATGTGATTTTTATGACAATGTTTTAACGAGACTTATCAATTATCGGGAATACATCCAAAGAAATAATTTGAACTCTTTTTTCTTCAATCAGGTATTTTCCATTGGATTTTCTATCAAGATTTTAATGAGACAATACATGAGTCCTGATAAATATGACAAGTTAATATCTTTAAGCATTTGTATTCCACTATATTCCCTGGTAAATAGGCATTGAATTCAATTAAAGTTGCACATGAGTATTGACTTTATAAATTATCTCATTTATTCACCTCTCTATTTTCTTTATGATAATAGTTATATATAAAATTTATGATAAATATAAGTACAAAGATCATTTAGCCTAATGACAAACAGTCATGTCTCAACAAATTAATTTTTGGGTTCAAATCCCACCAAACTTTTGTAAATAATAACAAAAATTTTTCGAAATATTAACTTTTTTGTTCAAATGTTTCTTGACCAACTTGACTAGTCAAATCTTTTAAACAGTTATATGACATGTTAAGAACCGGATCCATGACCGGTTTTTAGTTGAAACGACCGATCTACCACGTAATAGAAACAGATTTTCTAAGCCACCTCATTAAATATATTTTCAGGGATTTTTAATTGGATTATCTGTTGAGGAAGTATTTGACTATTATAATAAAATCACGACTTTATGTTTGAAGAATGGGATTTAAAATTTCGAACAAATGTGTTGATTTATTTCTTAGATAAACTTGAAGTGAAAAATTTATGTTTTTGTAGAATAATGTTTGAAGAAAACGTTTGATTCACGCCAGATGTTATGATGCTTATATGTTATTTGTGGAACTACTTGTTAGGAATATTAGGTTAATTGGATTTATTGATTTACATCTTGACAAATCAGCATTTGCCCAATGTTATGTTAGCAATTCTATTGTTACATCGGTAATCGGTCCAAAATAGCCTAAATTGAAATTATGTTACTAAACCAAACCTTGAAAAACTACTTGATCGAAACCCAAAACTGTCGAGTTTATTAAAACCAAAACTATTGTCCTTATAAAACTGTGTATGTTGGAGCACCTCCTCATCTAATAATATAATTTATCTATTTTGTTGCTCGGCCTTGCCCATCTATAAGAAAAACCTTGGGTGTCCTAGAATAATATTAAATTTTCTCATACATATATGTCAATAAATACTGTAAAGAGTAATACTCATTAAATTAAAAATCTGTTTAAACACAATTATTTTCTCAGTCGTGAAGACATGGACTAGTTAGTTATATCTATAATTTTAACACGTCAATAAGATGACAAAATTTCAAATGATCTTTATATAACTTTATGATCTAGCTAGCAATATCATACATTAATATTTTTTAAGAATTACATTAAGTTTCGATACGTATATACGTAACTGAATTTAAGAAGACATTTCTTCTTCATTATTGTTTATATTAAACCTCGTTAACATTATAATATAATTAGCCCCACAAATATACCAAATCATTATTCTTGCTCGCTATTTTGATTCCAACTCCTGATAGCTTGCAACAAAGCTTGTTTTACGACCTGGCCATCTCTGCTAACATCAAATTGCCCTTCACCCTGCAGCCAACTTAATACTAATTACTTAATTCAAAGTGCTTAGAACAAAATATACACATTTCATTTGTTTATAGATTAGTTAGTATCAAACCAATTTCACACACACAAACACACACAGACTAAACAAGAAAAAAATGCGCCACCTATCAATTGACATGAAAGGGGCACCCGTGCAAATTTATGAGTCTGGTTTGCTTGTGATATCTATAGATTCTTTCATATGATCCATTAGATTTGAGGTAGGAAGAATTCAATTATGGATACACTATAAAATGCACAAGTACATATTGTACCTTGATCCAACTGCAGTGCATGATTAATGGTGCAATAAAAAACCAGCATAATTCAGGTTAACAACTAAATGGTTTATCAGTTGACAATATCAACATATGTATATATATAAACAAAAATATATGTAAATTTACCTCACTGATGGCTTCAAGGGTAAAATAGTGGGCGCAAGAAACAGTGGCGTCGAGGATCTGAAGGCCCAACTCCTCAAACGCTTCTAGCACAGCCATAAGCAAACTTGGACAAGTCTTCTCTGAAAAAACCTTTATTCTGAACCCTTTTTCTAGGGTTTCTACTTTAACCTGCGCAAATTAACAAAAACTATTAATTTTGTATCCAAACTAGCTCGTGTAATAATTTGTAGTTTCAAGCGTAATCGTGTACAGAAGGAGAGGATGTCTGGTGATTTGAGCTTTGCAAAACAGCGACCTCCTCGTTGAGTTTTTCTACTCTTTCCTTCAACCTTTTTATGTGTTTGGAATATGCATCTACCACGGTTGATGTTGTATTCACCTGAAAATAATATGATACTGTGATTTTTGGACAGGAAATTTATATTTGGAAAAGGGTTTATACGAAACTGAGGAAGTGTCATGAAGAACACGTACATCGGCGTGCATCTGGCTCAGTTCGTTAAACTGAAATGAGTTGTTTGCCTCTGTCCTGGGATCCATTTAATTCTTCTTCTTCTTCACTAAAGTGATAAGGGAATTGAAGGCTTTTATGTATAGAAAGAAAGGTGAGATCTCAAATTCGTCTTCTATGTATCTGCCTGTTGGGGCTGCATGACCACCACAAAATTTATCAATCGAGATTTTTGACGTCTGATAATGGCAATTCTGCCCTCCCATTAATATATATTAAATTATAAAAAATGTACTTATACTATGGCTGTCTAATTGCTTACCTATTATTACTCATGACCAGCAACTAGCTAGCTAACTAAAATGGATATGCTAAAGTCATGTAGTTGAGTGGATTTCATTGTAAGTATTCTTCGATTTTAACAGCTGTTATTTGAATGTGATGTTCAAGCTTAATTCATGGTTCTAGGAAACCAGTTATTAATCAATCATCAACAAATACATCAATTAATTTGATGTACTGTACTGTGCTTATGTGTGTGGCTAGCTAGGCCGGGAATGATAAATAATATGTGACAATTGCAGAAGATAAGGAGGGGCTTTATCTAGAGAGAGATCATGAATCCCCCGTGAGATGTGTTTGGAGCCATTTGACAGTATGTTCTATATATGCATGTCTCGCAACAGATAGATCATATGTTACAACAACATCATTCCAATCTCATATTCAAAAAAAGTATCTCGATTTGTGATCTCTAGTCTAGGTATTCCGACGATATACCTTTGAGCATATAGTTGAATATGTGTTTTTTACGGACACACATTGTTTACTGGAATATGATTCATGCGCAATGTGACATATACAATGAGAAATACGAAACATATTTATGCAATATCTTTCGTACTACCAATAGATATTCACAAATTATATTGTTATTGATTGTGTAAAACATAATATTGATTAGGAAAAGTTAAATTAAGTTACAGCTCGAAATAGACATGTTACATAAAATGGTAAAAAGAATGTTCTTCTCCAATCTCATTACACGCATACACACACGCACACTCACATACATACATACGTACTTACTAATTTTTTGTATGCATGCAACTTTAGGTTATACATAATTAACCTTTTTTTCCGATTGATCCATGTACGTTATAAAGATCATAAAAAACGTACCCAAAGCGATAAGTTTGACATGACGGCAAAGGGCCGTGCCCCAGTTCTGAAAATCCAGGCGGAAATTCAATTTAATAGCTGTGAATTACTTTAGAAAAAGACCTATAACCATAAGCTTTCATTTTCTGGCGCTTCATAAATCACATTAATTATGCGGGTTATATTGCTCTATAACAAACCCGAAACACAAGGTTAAGTTATTTTATAGCTAATTTTTTGAACTTTGATTGTCCAGTGGTGAAAACATAGCGTAATTGATTCTATATCTCCTTCACTTGCATGCTGTGATATTATTTTCATGTCATAAAACTATTTTAATGAACAGACCCCATATATTAAGCATGAAACAGAATTATATTTTTAATTCTCAATTCTAATATGGATTTTTTATTTTTTTTGTATCTTCCCCAGGTTCAAAAAGTTTCGCTCTAACATGGTTGAAATACATGTGTATAAACCATTTGACCTAGCCTGATGATCTCAATTATAATGGTACGTAGACTAATAAACGATGCTTAGGTTGAAAAAAAATTCCCCCTGATCACCTGTAATACAATCAGCAAATTGACTAGTGGCAGGCGTCGAATTTCTCCCTCTGCCACACCTCCAAATCCTAAGCCAATTTAATTGAGCACAGTGAGATTAAAGATGAGAGAAGAACAAAGAAAACCCAAGAATGTAATGTCTTCTGCGTAAAGAAGATCATGAATATATTAATATATTCAATATACATTATTTATCTCTACCAGTGTACCTTTTTTACCGATTTGTGTGACTATGTTTCATTAAATATTTTGTCTCCAGGATTCTAGATCGATCTCGGGTCATCCTTGAGCTGACTATGAAAAGATAGGATGATGTGGTGAAATATGTTTGTGTCTTATGATGCGACAGTGATTATTGATTATTGTAGGGACAATCATTAATAAATGTTAGTTATACAATAGTTTGTTCATCTCACAGTACTGTGACGGACTGTGATACACTCATCACACGTATAACAGATATGTCTTATGTTAAAACAAGTTTGTAGTGAGATATAATTGACTTATATAACAACTTGATTTAACCATTTTCGTAAGACGGTGATACCCATTATGCAGTCGTCCTTGATGGAACTTGGGCTATTGGTTTACGTTTATTAAATCTGGATTGAGTCAAGTCTGTATTATTAGTAAATCGCAACAAATTAAGCTAACACGTGAAGATGAGAGCAAAAACTTAAGCGATCGACAAAACCATGGAAAAGACTTGAATGAAAGAATATTTGATGTATTTGCATGATAATTGAGAACAAAATTGTCACGTTTGCTGAGAGACAAAGCACCAAGTACCCACTTACTCACATGTATGCATTAATCATCAGAAGCGAACAATCCACCACATTTCCAGCTCCAAACTCGTGTCTCTTCCCCTAGTTCCAATTTAGCATTTGCATATTTATAGGGGGATGTAGCTTCTCCACTGATTTTTTTTTATATATAATTTTTAAGTTATAAATCATCTATACACAGTTTCAGTATAAATGGGAAAGCACTCCATGTTACTGCAAAACCGAAAATATATACATGCTTGGTATTTAATTCATTAGTTCCTCAACTTTATGTGGGGTTAATTGAACCAATCAGTCATATTAAGGTAGTACCTATTTAGGAAATTGTATCTCGTGACAAACCTAATCATTAGTGTGTGTCAAGCGATATATATGTACAAGATTTATTCTCAGTAAATAATACATGCCTAGTGGTTGGCATTTTATGGAAATTGGTAATTTTAATACAATATTCATGCACAGACAAAAATTAGTTTTTCAAAAAAACTAAATAAATAAAATAAACCGAGTACGTTATCCTTCGAAAAATTAATTAATCAAGAATCAAAAAATGTACTTTACTGGGAAATATTAAATTAAGAACAGTTTCTTATCTTATGGAGGGTGTGTCGTTTATCTATGAGTCACATGATGGGTAGCAAGCAAAAGTCCAGAAATGAAAAGAGCCAAACTCAAGAAACTTGTGTTAATGCCACGAAAAACTAGGGGGGATACCTGTGAATTTAATGTTGTTGTATATATATATATATGGACGGCTTAGATGATTGTTGGCAGATCATGACGTTTCTGCATCCCAATAAAATGGGAATGCTCGGTACAATAGAAATAAAAGACATTATTATTCAATTTCTTTTCTTCTTTTTTTTTTTTTGTTGTTGAAGAAGACTATTATTACATGTTGAGAGACGCAAATAATGAATTTTCTTTAAAGTGGTGACTGAGGGTTGGCTTCACCTTAAGGTTGCTCATATGCAGAACTTTGGACTATTAAACAGCCCATTTCGCCATTTTTTTTGTATAAAATGTTGATGAATATACAAGTCAGTAAGAGTCACATACACGTTTGCACATTATCTTTTTTGAAATTACAAATTATCTCATGAACTCTTATTAGATCAGCTCAATAGGTCTAACCTGGAACATCAAAAAGCTAATCCAAAACAGCACAAATCAGAACAAAAAAAAAAAAAAAAACAGCTTAGAGCAAGAACATCTTAAGGGAGCTTCGTAATAGATTAGCTGAGAGGCGATCGGCTGAAAGGGGGTCAGCTGAGAGACAATCAACTAAGAGGAAGAAGAAAAAGCAAGACTCAGATTAGAACAGCTCAGCGCGGATCAACTCCGAGGCTATCCGCTAAGATCAAGTCAGATCACGACAAAGCAGTTTGAACACGAGCTTACTCGAATATTGAGTTAAAGTAGTTCAAACTGATTTTCTTCGATATGTCTACATCAATCCAGAGACAGTACAAAGATAAAAATAGCCTCACCTACCTATGTACGATGAAAAGACAACAAAGACAGAAAGTCAGAAACTTTACAGAAGTTTTTCAATGGCTAGGAGTTTGTGTCGAACGGATACATCGATATCAGCACAGAGGCTATAAATAAAAGCTGAACCGAAGATTCAAAGTGAGAGTAGAGAGACTGAAGGTGATGTACTAGAGAAAAGAGACGACGAAAAAGACGATGTGTTTGATCTGTGTAATAGATCAGATCTTAATTTTGATGAATACAAAACTTGTTATTTTGTATATAACAATTTACGTTAGTGCGCAGTCTAAGCTGATAGTAGATCAGATCAGAGCTAAGCTGAAAGATGAATAGCTGTGCAGTCTAAGTGATGAACTGAGTTCAACTGAGAAGAATCAGAGCAGATGGAGCTTCGTATAAGATCAGTTCAAAGGATTTCAGTTTACGGATCAAGAACAGTACAGCTAAGAACATATTAGAGAGAAGCAGATCAGCTTAGACAAACAACTCAGAGATATTAGAGATACAGATCAGTTTAGAGAAGAGCGATTCAGATTACAGCTTAGAGAAGTTCAGTTGAGAGCTGAACGAACTAAAACATAAGCATGATCATCTTGGACTAGATCAGCACAGATGAGAACAGATCAGACATTCGGAAGCAGATCAGCTTAGAGCAGATAAGAAAAAGCGTAGCTTAGATGAGAACCGCAGAAACAGAGATGAACGAAGCAGATTAGAGCAAGAACAACTTAGAGGCAGCTTCATAGTGTATCAGCTGAGAGACGATCAGCTGAAAGGCGATCAGCTCAGAGGAAGAAAAATAAGCAAGACTCAGATTAGAACAGATCAGAGCAGGTCAGCTCAGAGGCAATTAGCACAGAGGCAAGAAGCTTAGAGAAAATCAGATCACGACAAAGCAATTTTAACAGGAGCTTTCTCGAATACTAAATTAAAGCAGTTCAAGCTGATATGTCCACATCAGTTAAGAAACACTACAAAGAACATTAAATGGCCTCACCTACATATGTACGATGAAAGGACAACAAGGGCACAACGTCAGAAACTTTATAGAAGCTTTTCAATGGCTGGAAGATTGTTTTTAATGGTAACATAAGACTAGAGGCCTTATATATGCAAGCTGAATTGATGAAGACCGGAGTGAATGGAAGAGAAATATAAGTGCAACTAAAAGAAAGAAGGAGGGAATAAAACAGAGATAAGGCGAAGCCGTCGACGACCATATCAGAAAAGAGTAATCATCAATGTCGACTGCTGAGCCTGTCAGCTTCGGAAAAAGCAATTTCCAGTGCATGAGAAAACATACGAGAGTTTATACATTGTATTGATATATTCTCACATACAGATTTCCTCACACATTTGAGAGCCGAGAGCTGAATAGATTAGTCAACTGAATCACATCCAAAACATACACAAATCTTCTTGACACGAAGACATAAAACTTAGTCTTTGTAGTCTCTGAATAGAGACGTAAAACATGTTATTAGATATGGAGTTTGTTCCCACAGCGGAGGATCCGGATCTTTTCCCGGGGCGCAGCGAAAGAATTAAAAATTAGAACCCGGAAAAGGTCAATACACCTATATAATAATTAAAACATTCATAGAATGTTTATAATATACCTTTCCGGTGTCTAGGCGCCTGGCTCCGATCAATTCCACGGGGAAATTGGTACTTCAACGGTTGAACAGCTACGGCCTCCTAATCCGGTCCACGACCAGAATCTCAATTACTTCGTTGGTTTGCACTAGAAAACCAACAAAAGTTTCACGGACGGAATCTCCTCGCCAGAATGGTCGGAATAAATTCCGACGGTGGCGGCGGGCGGGGGAGGAGAGGAGGAGAGGAAGAGAGAAATATTTGCTGAATAGCTTTTTGGTGTGTCTCAAATGAATACCCCAGGGCCCCTATTTATTGATTTTTCATGGGCTTAAACCAAGTTAATGGGCTTGGGTCGGGCCCAGGCCCAGGTGTACATTGGTTTCAATTCCATCGCCGTGGCTTCATCATAATCCCGATCGACGATCAGATCGGACCGATCTACATATTTTAAAAAACTAAGCATTATGATGTGAAAACAATTTTCGGACCACCTAATCCAAAATAGCAGCTAGACCCCTATAAACTTTAAGGATAGTCATAATAGTCCAAGCTTAAGGAAATTGCATTTCCACCCTATTTAATTTTAGGAAGTCACACTTCCATCCTTCCTCCTACTATACTCAACAAATTGAGCTTAATTTCCGTACGGAAATTGAGAAACCAGTGCTTGTGTGACCCTCAATGGTTCAGGGATATAGTTACGGTGGGCTCACAACATTTGTGACTCCAAAACCATATTTTCGGACTAACCCATCTGAAACATACTAAACCGCTAAATTTTTTTTTTTGAAAGCCGACGTGGAATAACATTTAATGAAAGAGATAAATAAAAACCATAACTTAAGAATTAAAAATAACATCTCAACATGCGATAAAACGACTGCAAAAATCCTTAATCCACGTCTCACAAGCTAATCATAAAAATCAGAGTACTCAAAAACTGTTTGCGGAAAAACTGAACATGTTTAAAAGCAAATAACATGAAATAACTAAGCGGTCACGGGGTAACAACCGCAGCGGAGCATCAGACGTCCTCACCGCCGGTCGGAGTAATATCATCAACATTATCAATTGGAGAAGAACATTCTTTTTACCATTTTATGTAACATGTCTATTTCGAGCTGTAACTTAATTTAACTTTTCCTAATCAATATTATGTTTTACACAATCAATAACAATATAATTTGTGAATATCTATTGGTAGTACGAAAGATATTGCATAAATATGTTTCGTATTTCTCATTGTATATGTCACATTGCGCATGAATCATATTCCAGTAAACAATGTGTGTCCGTAAAAAACACATATTCAACTATATGCTCAAAGGTATATCGTCGGAATACCTAGACTAGAGATCACAAATCGAGATACTTTTTTTGAATATGAGATTGGAATGATGTTGTTGTAACATATGATCTATCTGTTGCGAGACATGCATATATAGAACATACTGTCAAATGGCTCCAAACACATCTCACGGGGGATTCATGATCTCTCTCTAGATAAAGCCCCTCCTTATCTTCTGCAATTGTCACATATTATTTATCATTCCCGGCCTAGCTAGCCACACACATAAGCACAGTACAGTACATCAAATTAATTGATGTATTTGTTGATGATTGATTAATAACTGGTTTCCTAGAACCATGAATTAAGCTTGAACATCACATTCAAATAACAGCTGTTAAAATCGAAGAATACTTACAATGAAATCCACTCAACTACATGACTTTAGCATATCCATTTTAGTTAGCTAGCTAGTTGCTGGTCATGAGTAATAATAGGTAAGCAATTAGACAGCCATAGTATAAGTACATTTTTTATAATTTAATATATATTAATGGGAGGGCAGAATTGCCATTATCAGACGTCAAAAATCTCGATTGATAAATTTTGTGGTGGTCATGCAGCCCCAACAGGCAGATACATAGAAGACGAATTTGAGATCTCACCTTTCTTTCTATACATAAAAGCCTTCAATTCCCTTATCACTTTAGTGAAGAAGAAGAAGAATTAAATGGATCCCAGGACAGAGGCAAACAACTCATTTCAGTTTAACGAACTGAGCCAGATGCACGCCGATGTACGTGTTCTTCATGACACTTCCTCAGTTTCGTATAAACCCTTTTCCAAATATAAATTTCCTGTCCAAAAATCACAGTATCATATTATTTTCAGGTGAATACAACATCAACCGTGGTAGATGCATATTCCAAACACATAAAAAGGTTGAAGGAAAGAGTAGAAAAACTCAACGAGGAGGTCGCTGTTTTGCAAAGCTCAAATCACCAGACATCCTCTCCTTCTGTACACGATTACGCTTGAAACTACAAATTATTACACGAGCTAGTTTGGATACAAAATTAATAGTTTTTGTTAATTTGCGCAGGTTAAAGTAGAAACCCTAGAAAAAGGGTTCAGAATAAAGGTTTTTTCAGAGAAGACTTGTCCAAGTTTGCTTATGGCTGTGCTAGAAGCGTTTGAGGAGTTGGGCCTTCAGATCCTCGACGCCACTGTTTCTTGCGCCCACTATTTTACCCTTGAAGCCATCAGTGAGGTAAATTTACATATATTTTTGTTTATATATATACATATGTTGATATTGTCAACTGATAAACCATTTAGTTGTTAACCTGAATTATGCTGGTTTTTTATTGCACCATTAATCATGCACTGCAGTTGGATCAAGGTACAATATGTACTTGTGCATTTTATAGTGTATCCATAATTGAATTCTTCCTACCTCAAATCTAATGGATCATATGAAAGAATCTATAGATATCACAAGCAAACCAGACTCATAAATTTGCACGGGTGCCCCTTTCATGTCAATTGATAGGTGGCGCATTTTTTTCTTGTTTAGTCTGTGTGTGTTTGTGTGTGTGAAATTGGTTTGATACTAACTAATCTATAAACAAATGAAATGTGTATATTTTGTTCTAAGCACTTTGAATTAAGTAATTAGTATTAAGTTGGCTGCAGGGTGAAGGGCAATTTGATGTTAGCAGAGATGGCCAGGTCGTAAAACAAGCTTTGTTGCAAGCTATCAGGAGTTGGAATCAAAATAGCGAGCAAGAATAATGATTTGGTATATTTGTGGGGCTAATTATATTATAATGTTAACGAGGTTTAATATAAACAATAATGAAGAAGAAATGTCTTCTTAAATTCAGTTACGTATATACGTATCGAAACTTAATGTAATTCTTAAAAAATATTAATGTATGATATTGCTAGCTAGATCATAAAGTTATATAAAGATCATTTGAAATTTTGTCATCTTATTGACGTGTTAAAATTATAGATATAACTAACTAGTCCATGTCTTCACGACTGAGAAAATAATTGTGTTTAAACAGATTTTTAATTTAATGAGTATTACTCTTTACAGTATTTATTGACATATATGTATGAGAAAATTTAATATTATTCTAGGACACCCAAGGTTTTTCTTATAGATGGGCAAGGCCGAGCAACAAAATAGATAAATTATATTATTAGATGAGGAGGTGCTCCAACATACACAGTTTTATAAGGACAATAGTTTTGGTTTTAATAAACTCGACAGTTTTGGGTTTCGATCAAGTAGTTTTTCAAGGTTTGGTTTAGTAACATAATTTCAATTTAGGCTATTTTGGACCGATTACCGATGTAACAATAGAATTGCTAACATAACATTGGGCAAATGCTGATTTGTCAAGATGTAAATCAATAAATCCAATTAACCTAATATTCCTAACAAGTAGTTCCACAAATAACATATAAGCATCATAACATCTGGCGTGAATCAAACGTTTTCTTCAAACATTATTCTACAAAAACATAAATTTTTCACTTCAAGTTTATCTAAGAAATAAATCAACACATTTGTTCGAAATTTTAAATCCCATTCTTCAAACATAAAGTCGTGATTTTATTATAATAGTCAAATACTTCCTCAACAGATAATCCAATTAAAAATCCCTGAAAATATATTTAATGAGGTGGCTTAGAAAATCTGTTTCTATTACGTGGTAGATCGGTCGTTTCAACTAAAAACCGGTCATGGATCCGGTTCTTAACATGTCATATAACTGTTTAAAAGATTTGACTAGTCAAGTTGGTCAAGAAACATTTGAACAAAAAAGTTAATATTTCGAAAAATTTTTGTTATTATTTACAAAAGTTTGGTGGGATTTGAACCCAAAAATTAATTTGTTGAGACATGACTGTTTGTCATTAGGCTAAATGATCTTTGTACTTATATTTATCATAAATTTTATATATAACTATTATCATAAAGAAAATAGAGAGGTGAATAAATGAGATAATTTATAAAGTCAATACTCATGTGCAACTTTAATTGAATTCAATGCCTATTTACCAGGGAATATAGTGGAATACAAATGCTTAAAGATATTAACTTGTCATATTTATCAGGACTCATGTATTGTCTCATTAAAATCTTGATAGAAAATCCAATGGAAAATACCTGATTGAAGAAAAAAGAGTTCAAATTATTTCTTTGGATGTATTCCCGATAATTGATAAGTCTCGTTAAAACATTGTCATAAAAATCACATGAGAAAAAATATGAACAAGGGAAAAATAATACAGTCGGTGGTAGGATCGAAAAAATAGAGTTATGAGTTTATAAGGGGTGTTGAAAAACTCCTTTAAAAAATATTTATGTTTTAAATTGATTTGCAGATCAGCTAAGTTACCAGTTGATAACACTTTCTCAATCAAATTGTTTTCTTGAGCAATAAATATTTATACGGAAAAGCTCAATTAAACAGTGACCATATGTATGAATGCAAGTAAATGAAATAGCTGAGAGATAGAGTTTGATTCTGGAAGTTCGAGCGGATACTTCTATGTCTCCCCTTCTTCCAAAGTTGGAAGGATTTCACTAGAAGATTTGATTTGAACACAATGTATCCTAATCCAGTCAGTCAGGTGCACCCGAGCTGAACTCCTAGTATCAACAACTATAACAGCACGCATGCTGTGTTTTACAAAGGATTGTCTAAGGCTTTTCTTATGATCTGGTATAAAGAACAAAGCCTAGAAAGTTTCAGCAACAAGTTGAAACTAGTAACAAATATATGTGAGCTGAATTCTCGTATCGCTTGTTGTTACATTCGCTTTCGTGTATCATTCGTGTATTCGATTGCATTCACATATGTTCTCTGTGTGCGCCTTCCTTCTATATATACTCTTCAGATCCAAAGATAATAAATGTTACCCGTAGACACATCGGATGGATCTTTGAACGATAGTTTGAAGCCAATAAATATGCATTTAAATCATGTATTGTACCTTGTATTATATCATTAAATGCTTTCCACTTTTAGCACAACTTTGCCAACTCTCCATATAGAAGTAGCTTTTAGACTATTATGGTTTTAGCCGAAATGTTCGAACGATTATAATTGATTTTCCGAAGTCAACACTTCAATCGAGATATTAATTTGAAATATATATGTTATTATCCTAAGTCCTGAGGTGAAATTCTCTAAGCTAAAACACTTTGAGATGCTTGTCTAAGCTGATATGATCTAAGCTCCTGATATGTTCTAAAACTGTTATTGTAACGACCACGTTTTTCAATAGCAATTATAATAAGTTTGGGGTTCAAATTGAATGATACTCAAATTTTGTACATGGTCCAAAAACAATTAACTAAATATTTCAGATCGCTCAATATAAAAGAAACAGACTGGATATCTTGTCAAGGCAATATGTACCGCAGAACTTGTGCATATATATATATATATATATATATATGCACAAGTTCTGCGGTACATATTGCCTTGACAAGATATCCAGTCTGTTTCTTTTATATTGAGCGATCTGAAATATTTAGTTAATTGTTTTTGGACCATGTACAAAATTTGAGTATCATTCAATTTGAACCCCAAACTTATTATAATTGCTATTGAAAAACGTGGTCGTTACAATAACAGTTTTAGAACATATCAGGAGCTTAGATCATATCAGCTTAGACAAGCATCTCAAAGTGTTTTAGCTTAGAGAATTTCACCTCAGGACTTAGGATAATAACATATATATTTCAAATTAATATCTCGATTGAAGTGTTGACTTCGGAAAATCAATTATAATCGTTCGAACATTTCGGCTAAAACCATAATAGTCTAAAAGCTACTTCTATATGGAGAGTTGGCAAAGTTGTGCTAAAAGTGGAAAGCATTTAATGATATAATACAAGGTACAATACATGATTTAAATGCATATTTATTGGCTTCAAACTATCGTTCAAAGATCCATCCGATGTGTCTACGGGTAACATTTATTATCTTTGGATCTGAAGAGTATATATAGAAGGAAGGCGCACACAGAGAACATATGTGAATGCAATCGAATACACGAATGATACACGAAAGCGAATGTAACAACAAGCGATACGAGAATTCAGCTCACATATATTTGTTACTAGTTTCAACTTGTTGCTGAAACTTTCTAGGCTTTGTTCTTTATACCAGATCATAAGAAAAGCCTTAGACAATCCTTTGTAAAACACAGCATGCGTGCTGTTATAGTTGTTGATACTAGGAGTTCAGCTCGGGTGCACCTGACTGACTGGATTAGGATACATTGTGTTCAAATCAAATCTTCTAGTGAAATCCTTCCAACTTTGGAAGAAGGGGAGACATAGAAGTATCCGCTCGAACTTCCAGAATCAAACTCTATCTCTCAGCTATTTCATTTACTTGCATTCATACATATGGTCACTGTTTAATTGAGCTTTTCCGTATAAATATTTATTGCTCAAGAAAACAATTTGATTGAGAAAGTGTTATCAACTGGTAACTTAGCTGATCTGCAAATCAATTTAAAACATAAATATTTTTTAAAGGAGTTTTTCAACACCCCTTATAAACTCATAACTCTATTTTTTCGATCCTACCACCGACTGTATTATTTTTCCCTTGTTCATATTTTTTCTCATGTGATTTTTATGACAATGTTTTAACGAGACTTATCAATTATCGGGAATACATCCAAAGAAATAATTTGAACTCTTTTTTCTTCAATCAGGTATTTTCCATTGGATTTTCTATCAAGATTTTAATGAGACAATACATGAGTCCTGATAAATATGACAAGTTAATATCTTTAAGCATTTGTATTCCACTATATTCCCTGGTAAATAGGCATTGAATTCAATTAAAGTTGCACATGAGTATTGACTTTATAAATTATCTCATTTATTCACCTCTCTATTTTCTTTATGATAATAGTTATATATAAAATTTATGATAAATATAAGTACAAAGATCATTTAGCCTAATGACAAACAGTCATGTCTCAACAAATTAATTTTTGGGTTCAAATCCCACCAAACTTTTGTAAATAATAACAAAAATTTTTCGAAATATTAACTTTTTTGTTCAAATGTTTCTTGACCAACTTGACTAGTCAAATCTTTTAAACAGTTATATGACATGTTAAGAACCGGATCCATGACCGGTTTTTAGTTGAAACGACCGATCTACCACGTAATAGAAACAGATTTTCTAAGCCACCTCATTAAATATATTTTCAGGGATTTTTAATTGGATTATCTGTTGAGGAAGTATTTGACTATTATAATAAAATCACGACTTTATGTTTGAAGAATGGGATTTAAAATTTCGAACAAATGTGTTGATTTATTTCTTAGATAAACTTGAAGTGAAAAATTTATGTTTTTGTAGAATAATGTTTGAAGAAAACGTTTGATTCACGCCAGATGTTATGATGCTTATATGTTATTTGTGGAACTACTTGTTAGGAATATTAGGTTAATTGGATTTATTGATTTACATCTTGACAAATCAGCATTTGCCCAATGTTATGTTAGCAATTCTATTGTTACATCGGTAATCGGTCCAAAATAGCCTAAATTGAAATTATGTTACTAAACCAAACCTTGAAAAACTACTTGATCGAAACCCAAAACTGTCGAGTTTATTAAAACCAAAACTATTGTCCTTATAAAACTGTGTATGTTGGAGCACCTCCTCATCTAATAATATAATTTATCTATTTTGTTGCTCGGCCTTGCCCATCTATAAGAAAAACCTTGGGTGTCCTAGAATAATATTAAATTTTCTCATACATATATGTCAATAAATACTGTAAAGAGTAATACTCATTAAATTAAAAATCTGTTTAAACACAATTATTTTCTCAGTCGTGAAGACATGGACTAGTTAGTTATATCTATAATTTTAACACGTCAATAAGATGACAAAATTTCAAATGATCTTTATATAACTTTATGATCTAGCTAGCAATATCATACATTAATATTTTTTAAGAATTACATTAAGTTTCGATACGTATATACGTAACTGAATTTAAGAAGACATTTCTTCTTCATTATTGTTTATATTAAACCTCGTTAACATTATAATATAATTAGCCCCACAAATATACCAAATCATTATTCTTGCTCGCTATTTTGATTCCAACTCCTGATAGCTTGCAACAAAGCTTGTTTTACGACCTGGCCATCTCTGCTAACATCAAATTGCCCTTCACCCTGCAGCCAACTTAATACTAATTACTTAATTCAAAGTGCTTAGAACAAAATATACACATTTCATTTGTTTATAGATTAGTTAGTATCAAACCAATTTCACACACACAAACACACACAGACTAAACAAGAAAAAAATGCGCCACCTATCAATTGACATGAAAGGGGCACCCGTGCAAATTTATGAGTCTGGTTTGCTTGTGATATCTATAGATTCTTTCATATGATCCATTAGATTTGAGGTAGGAAGAATTCAATTATGGATACACTATAAAATGCACAAGTACATATTGTACCTTGATCCAACTGCAGTGCATGATTAATGGTGCAATAAAAAACCAGCATAATTCAGGTTAACAACTAAATGGTTTATCAGTTGACAATATCAACATATGTATATATATAAACAAAAATATATGTAAATTTACCTCACTGATGGCTTCAAGGGTAAAATAGTGGGCGCAAGAAACAGTGGCGTCGAGGATCTGAAGGCCCAACTCCTCAAACGCTTCTAGCACAGCCATAAGCAAACTTGGACAAGTCTTCTCTGAAAAAACCTTTATTCTGAACCCTTTTTCTAGGGTTTCTACTTTAACCTGCGCAAATTAACAAAAACTATTAATTTTGTATCCAAACTAGCTCGTGTAATAATTTGTAGTTTCAAGCGTAATCGTGTACAGAAGGAGAGGATGTCTGGTGATTTGAGCTTTGCAAAACAGCGACCTCCTCGTTGAGTTTTTCTACTCTTTCCTTCAACCTTTTTATGTGTTTGGAATATGCATCTACCACGGTTGATGTTGTATTCACCTGAAAATAATATGATACTGTGATTTTTGGACAGGAAATTTATATTTGGAAAAGGGTTTATACGAAACTGAGGAAGTGTCATGAAGAACACGTACATCGGCGTGCATCTGGCTCAGTTCGTTAAACTGAAATGAGTTGTTTGCCTCTGTCCTGGGATCCATTTAATTCTTCTTCTTCTTCACTAAAGTGATAAGGGAATTGAAGGCTTTTATGTATAGAAAGAAAGGTGAGATCTCAAATTCGTCTTCTATGTATCTGCCTGTTGGGGCTGCATGACCACCACAAAATTTATCAATCGAGATTTTTGACGTCTGATAATGGCAATTCTGCCCTCCCATTAATATATATTAAATTATAAAAAATGTACTTATACTATGGCTGTCTAATTGCTTACCTATTATTACTCATGACCAGCAACTAGCTAGCTAACTAAAATGGATATGCTAAAGTCATGTAGTTGAGTGGATTTCATTGTAAGTATTCTTCGATTTTAACAGCTGTTATTTGAATGTGATGTTCAAGCTTAATTCATGGTTCTAGGAAACCAGTTATTAATCAATCATCAACAAATACATCAATTAATTTGATGTACTGTACTGTGCTTATGTGTGTGGCTAGCTAGGCCGGGAATGATAAATAATATGTGACAATTGCAGAAGATAAGGAGGGGCTTTATCTAGAGAGAGATCATGAATCCCCCGTGAGATGTGTTTGGAGCCATTTGACAGTATGTTCTATATATGCATGTCTCGCAACAGATAGATCATATGTTACAACAACATCATTCCAATCTCATATTCAAAAAAAGTATCTCGATTTGTGATCTCTAGTCTAGGTATTCCGACGATATACCTTTGAGCATATAGTTGAATATGTGTTTTTTACGGACACACATTGTTTACTGGAATATGATTCATGCGCAATGTGACATATACAATGAGAAATACGAAACATATTTATGCAATATCTTTCGTACTACCAATAGATATTCACAAATTATATTGTTATTGATTGTGTAAAACATAATAT
Source organism: Dorcoceras hygrometricum (assembly GCA_001598015.1). NCBI lineage: Eukaryota > Viridiplantae > Streptophyta > Magnoliopsida > Lamiales > Gesneriaceae > Dorcoceras > Dorcoceras hygrometricum. The sequence goes on from KQ992707.1 coordinate 115,197, forward strand.
TGATTAGGAAAAGTTAAATTAAGTTACAGCTCGAAATAGACATGTTACATAAAATGGTAAAAAGAATGTTCTTCTCCAATCTCATTACACGCATACACACACGCACACTCACATACATACATACGTACTTACTAATTTTTTGTATGCATGCAACTTTAGGTTATACATAATTAACCTTTTTTTCCGATTGATCCATGTACGTTATAAAGATCATAAAAAACGTACCCAAAGCGATAAGTTTGACATGACGGCAAAGGGCCGTGCCCCAGTTCTGAAAATCCAGGCGGAAATTCAATTTAATAGCTGTGAATTACTTTAGAAAAAGACCTATAACCATAAGCTTTCATTTTCTGGCGCTTCATAAATCACATTAATTATGCGGGTTATATTGCTCTATAACAAACCCGAAACACAAGGTTAAGTTATTTTATAGCTATTTTTTGTAACTTTGATTGTCCAGTGGTGAAAACATAGCGTAATTGATTCTATATCTCCTTCACTTGCATGCTGTGATATTATTTTCATGTCATAAAACTATTTTAATGAACAGACCCCATATATTAAGCATGAAACAGAATTATATTTTTAATTCTCAATTCTAATATGGATTTTTTATTTTTTTTTGTATCTTCCCCAGGTTCAAAAAGTTTCGCTCTAACATGGTTGAAATACATGTGTATAAACCATTTGACCTAGCCTGATGATCTCAATTATAATGGTACGTAGACTAATAAACGATGCTTAGGTTGAAAAAAAATTCCCCCTGATCACCTGTAATACAATCAGCAAATTGACTAGTGGCAGGCGTCGAATTTCTCCCTCTGCCACACCTCCAAATCCTAAGCCAATTTAATTGAGCACAGTGAGATTAAAGATGAGAGAAGAACAAAGAAAACCCAAGAATGTAATGTCTTCTGCGTAAAGAAGATCATGAATATATTAATATATTCAATATACATTATTTATCTCTACCAGTGTACCTTTTTTACCGATTTGTGTGACTATGTTTCATTAAATATTTTGTCTCCAGGATTCTAGATCGATCTCGGGTCATCCTTGAGCTGACTATGAAAAGATAGGATGATGTGGTGAAATATGTTTGTGTCTTATGATGCGACAGTGATTATTGATTATTGTAGGGACAATCATTAATAAATGTTAGTTATACAATAGTTTGTTCATCTCACAGTACTGTGACGGACTGTGATACACTCATCACACGTATAACAGATATGTCTTATGTTAAAACAAGTTTGTAGTGAGATATAATTGACTTATATAACAACTTGATTTAACCATTTTCGTAAGACGGTGATACCCATTATGCAGTCGTCCTTGATGGAACTTGGGCTATTGGTTTACGTTTATTAAATCTGGATTGAGTCAAGTCTGTATTATTAGTAAATCGCAACAAATTAAGCTAACACGTGAAGATGAGAGCAAAAACTTAAGCGATCGACAAAACCATGGAAAAGACTTGAATGAAAGAATATTTGATGTATTTGCATGATAATTGAGAACAAAATTGTCACGTTTGCTGAGAGACAAAGCACCAAGTACCCACTTACTCACATGTATGCATTAATCATCAGAAGCGAACAATCCACCACATTTCCAGCTCCAAACTCGTGTCTCTTCCCCTAGTTCCAATTTAGCATTTGCATATTTATAGGGGGATGTAGCTTCTCCACTGATTTTTTTTTATATATAATTTTTAAGTTATAAATCATCTATACACAGTTTCAGTATAAATGGGAAAGCACTCCATGTTACTGCAAAACCGAAAATATATACATGCTTGGTATTTAATTCATTAGTTCCTCAACTTTATGTGGGGTTAATTGAACCAATCAGTCATATTAAGGTAGTACCTATTTAGGAAATTGTATCTCGTGACAAACCTAATCATTAGTGTGTGTCAAGCGATATATATGTACAAGATTTATTCTCAGTAAATAATACATGCCTAGTGGTTGGCATTTTATGGAAATTGGTAATTTTAATACAATATTCATGCACAGACAAAAATTAGTTTTTCAAAAAAACTAAATAAATAAAATAAACCGAGTACGTTATCCTTCGAAAAATTAATTAATCAAGAATCAAAAAATGTACTTTACTGGGAAATATTAAATTAAGAACAGTTTCTTATCTTATGGAGGGTGTGTCGTTTATCTATGAGTCACATGATGGGTAGCAAGCAAAAGTCCAGAAATGAAAAGAGCCAAACTCAAGAAACTTGTGTTAATGCCACGAAAAACTAGGGGGGATACCTGTGAATTTAATGTTGTTGTATATATATATATATGGACGGCTTAGATGATTGTTGGCAGATCATGACGTTTCTGCATCCCAATAAAATGGGAATGCTCGGTACAATAGAAATAAAAGACATTATTATTCAATTTCTTTTCTCTTTTTTTTTTTTTTGTTGTTGAAGAAGACTATTATTACATGTTGAGAGACGCAAATAATGAATTTTCTTTAAAGTGGTGACTGAGGGTTGGCTTCACCTTAAGGTTGCTCATATGCAGAACTTTGGACTATTAAACAGCCCATTTCGCCATTTTTTTTGTATAAAATGTTGATGAATATACAAGTCAGTAAGAGTCACATACACGTTTGCACATTATCTTTTTTGAAATTACAAATTATCTCATGAACTCTTATTAGATCAGCTCAATAGGTCTAACCTGGAACATCAAAAAGCTAATCCAAAACAGCACAAATCAGAACAAAAAAAAAAAAAAAAAAACAGCTTAGAGCAAGAACATCTTAAGGGAGCTTCGTAATAGATTAGCTGAGAGGCGATCGGCTGAAAGGGGGTCAGCTGAGAGACAATCAACTAAGAGGAAGAAGAAAAAGCAAGACTCAGATTAGAACAGCTCAGCGCGGATCAACTCCGAGGCTATCCGCTAAGATCAAGTCAGATCACGACAAAGCAGTTTGAACACGAGCTTACTCGAATATTGAGTTAAAGTAGTTCAAACTGATTTTCTTCGATATGTCTACATCAATCCAGAGACAGTACAAAGATAAAAATAGCCTCACCTACCTATGTACGATGAAAAGACAACAAAGACAGAAAGTCAGAAACTTTACAGAAGTTTTTCAATGGCTAGGAGTTTGTGTCGAACGGATACATCGATATCAGCACAGAGGCTATAAATAAAAGCTGAACCGAAGATTCAAAGTGAGAGTAGAGAGACTGAAGGTGATGTACTAGAGAAAAGAGACGACGAAAAAGACGATGTGTTTGATCTGTGTAATAGATCAGATCTTAATTTTGATGAATACAAAACTTGTTATTTTGTATATAACAATTTACGTTAGTGCGCAGTCTAAGCTGATAGTAGATCAGATCAGAGCTAAGCTGAAAGATGAATAGCTGTGCAGTCTAAGTGATGAACTGAGTTCAACTGAGAAGAATCAGAGCAGATGGAGCTTCGTATAAGATCAGTTCAAAGGATTTCAGTTTACGGATCAAGAACAGTACAGCTAAGAACATATTAGAGAGAAGCAGATCAGCTTAGACAAACAACTCAGAGATATTAGAGATACAGATCAGTTTAGAGAAGAGCGATTCAGATTACAGCTTAGAGAAGTTCAGTTGAGAGCTGAACGAACTAAAACATAAGCATGATCATCTTGGACTAGATCAGCACAGATGAGAACAGATCAGACATTCGGAAGCAGATCAGCTTAGAGCAGATAAGAAAAAGCGTAGCTTAGATGAGAACCGCAGAAACAGAGATGAACGAAGCAGATTAGAGCAAGAACAACTTAGAGGCAGCTTCATAGTGTATCAGCTGAGAGACGATCAGCTGAAAGGCGATCAGCTCAGAGGAAGAAAAATAAGCAAGACTCAGATTAGAACAGATCAGAGCAGGTCAGCTCAGAGGCAATTAGCACAGAGGCAAGAAGCTTAGAGAAAATCAGATCACGACAAAGCAATTTTAACAGGAGCTTTCTCGAATACTAAATTAAAGCAGTTCAAGCTGATATGTCCACATCAGTTAAGAAACACTACAAAGAACATTAAATGGCCTCACCTACATATGTACGATGAAAGGACAACAAGGGCACAACGTCAGAAACTTTATAGAAGCTTTTCAATGGCTGGAAGATTGTTTTTAATGGTAACATAAGACTAGAGGCCTTATATATGCAAGCTGAATTGATGAAGACCGGAGTGAATGGAAGAGAAATATAAGTGCAACTAAAAGAAAGAAGGAGGGAATAAAACAGAGATAAGGCGAAGCCGTCGACGACCATATCAGAAAAGAGTAATCATCAATGTCGACTGCTGAGCCTGTCAGCTTCGGAAAAAGCAATTTCCAGTGCATGAGAAAACATACGAGAGTTTATACATTGTATTGATATATTCTCACATACAGATTTCCTCACACATTTGAGAGCCGAGAGCTGAATAGATTAGTCAACTGAATCACATCCAAAACATACACAAATCTTCTTGACACGAAGACATAAAACTTAGTCTTTGTAGTCTCTGAATAGAGACGTAAAACATGTTATTAGATATGGAGTTTGTTCCCACAGCGGAGGATCCGGATCTTTTCCCGGGGCGCAGCGAAAGAATTAAAAATTAGAACCCGGAAAAGGTCAATACACCTATATAATAATTAAAACATTCATAGAATGTTTATAATATACCTTTCCGGTGTCTAGGCGCCTGGCTCCGATCAATTCCACGGGGAAATTGGTACTTCAACGGTTGAACAGCTACGGCCTCCTAATCCGGTCCACGACCAGAATCTCAATTACTTCGTTGGTTTGCACTAGAAAACCAACAAAAGTTTCACGGACGGAATCTCCTCGCCAGAATGGTCGGAATAAATTCCGACGGTGGCGGCGGGCGGGGGAGGAGAGGAGGAGAGGAAGAGAGAAATATTTGCTGAATAGCTTTTTGGTGTGTCTCAAATGAATACCCCAGGGCCCCTATTTATTGATTTTTCATGGGCTTAAACCAAGTTAATGGGCTTGGGTCGGGCCCAGGCCCAGGTGTACATTGGTTTCAATTCCATCGCCGTGGCTTCATCATAATCCCGATCGACGATCAGATCGGACCGATCTACATATTTTAAAAAACTAAGCATTATGATGTGAAAACAATTTTCGGACCACCTAATCCAAAATAGCAGCTAGACCCCTATAAGCTTTAAGGATAGTCAAAATAGTCCAAGCTTAAGGAAATTGCATTTCCACCCTATTTAATTTTAGGAAGTCACACTTCCATCCTTCCTCCTACTATACTCAACAAATTGAGCTTAATTTCCGTACGGAAATTGAGAAACCAGTGCTTGTGTGACCCTCAATGGTTCAGGGATATAGTTACGGTGGGCTCACAACATTTGTGACTCCAAAACCATATTTTCGGACTAACCCATCTGAAACATACTAAACCGCTAAATTTTTTTTTTGAAAGCCGACGTGGAATAACATTTAATGAAAGAGATAAATAAAAACCATAACTTAAGAATTAAAAATAACATCTCAACATGCGATAAAACGACTGCAAAAATCCTTAATCCACGTCTCACAAGCTAATCATAAAAATCAGAGTACTCAAAAACTGTTTGCGGAAAAACTGAACATGTTTAAAAGCAAATAACATGAAATAACTAAGCGGTCACAGGGTAACAGCCGCAGCGGAGCATCAGACGTCCTCATCGCCGGTCGGAGTAATATCATCAACATTATCATGCTCACCTGCACCATATAAACCTAGTGAGCCTAAAGGCCCAGCATGCTATATCCGCTAATAACAAGGTACATACAATAAAACCACATACAGGCACATAAGTATATGAATATAATTTTCATGACATGCGTGCATTAAAAGATCGTAAACGTTAAATCATGCTGTAGTCGTACATAAATCATCATAACATATATGTTAAGGCATAGCATAATACATAACATAACTTAAAAGAACATGCGAGTCGTATCCATGACGTCAGAGCCGTTAAATTCGATTGATCAATCTATAAACCAACGTACGTGGCGGTGTGGTTCACCCGACCTTATCTCGGGATCCCTATATGTCACACCTCTATGCTTACCACTTCACCATGTCGTGATCACATGGATCCATAGACTCATAATCGTTATACATTAACAGGGGATCCCCGGGTCCGGCTACCCGGCTAACTCCCATCGTTACTTTGCCCCACCACACTTCAATTTCTCAAAAACATTTTCATACATGCCTTAACATAATTTAAACTTTCATGATGCATGTGTTTCATAAAAATCATGCAACTTTAAAACCTTGTCCCATCAATATATTCTAATTTTCTTAAAACATTACATACTTAAAATAATAACCTGATACATATAACATTTAAAGTATATTCATGGGCCTATGCATTATTTTTCTTCGACCCGATCAAGGACTGGCTCAAGCGACTGGCCCACTAATTCTAAGTCCCAAAGCCTCAACTCAAACTTAGAACAATCCTAAGCCCAACTCATCTTGGCCCAACGACTAAGAACAACCCTTTTAAATTCATTTGAAGGGCTCGGCCCAATATCGTTA
>KQ992707.1:169717-199294 GCA_001598015.1 Dorcoceras hygrometricum
CGCGCGCGATCATGCGCGCGGGAGGCGCCGCCAAGCGCGGCGGCGCCACGGCCGGTTTCTAAAATTTTTTTTTTCTGAAAAAATTGAGATTCGATACAATTCAGGCACTAAATGTGTTGAAGGATCCGAGCCTGAGCTCTGATACCACTGTTGGCGACAATGGCGGATCCAGAGCCCGTTTCCCGGGGGCGCAGCGGAAGTTTAAAAGTTTTGCCCCGAGAAACGTTCAATACATCAAAACAATTCCATAATCCATGCATAGGATGTTTGAATCGTTACCTTGCTGGCGTCTAGGCGCCTGGCTCCGACCAGATTCACAGGGAAACTGGCACTTCGAGGTAGGCGGCGGTAGATCTCCTAATCCGGTCCACGATTGGAAACAGGACTCATTCGTCAGTCTGCACTAGAAGAGCTGACGAATTTACCACGAACGGAATCTCCTCGTCGAGGTGGTCGGAACGAGTCCAACCACGACAGGCGGCGCATGGCGGCGGGCGGCGGGCGGCGGGCGGCGGGCGGCGCAAGTGCGACGGGCGGCGGGCGGCGGCCGAGAGGAGTTGTGGAGAGGGAGGGGGCGACTAGTGTGTAGGGTTTTTTATGCAAGAATAATTCTCCCATGTAGCCCTAGGTCTAGTATAAGTAGACTTATGATGGGCTTGAACCGGCCCAATGGACCTGGGTCAGGCCCAGTCCCGTATGAACATTCGGTTCATTTCCATCACCGTGGCTTCATCATAATTCCAATTGTCGATCAGATCGGACCGATTTACTCAGTTCACAAAACTGAGTATTATGATGCGAAAACAATTTTTCAGACCACCTAGTCTAAAATAGCAGTTTAGCCCCTCCAAGTTTCAAGGATAGTCAAACTAGCCCAAACTTTAGGGAAATTATAATTTGACCCCTGTTGACTTTTAGGAAGTCGTACTCCCTAAATTCCTCCTCCTATGCTAAACACATTGAGCTCAGTTTCTGTGCGGGAATCGTGAAACCAGTACTTGTGTGACCCTCAATGGTTCAGGGATACAGCTAGCCGTGGGCCCACAACAATTGCGACTCCGAAATCACAATTTCGGACTGACCCATCGGATCATGGTAAAGCGCCTAGCAACATCGCCCCATGATCCCCTAGGTATCACTGATAGTGCCTGCAAGAACCAGTCGGACGTGGTTAGCATACAGTACGGTCCTTTCAACACATATATCCCCATCAGATCAATGACCATTGGTAAATCGAGAGTCGCTAGAGATCCAATAACTATGCATACATCTCGGAGATCAAATAGTGACATCGCGTGTGTTACTAGGTAAAATCATTTACCCAAAACACATCTAGTATTCTGGCCAGAGATTTATCACACTATTATCTCCTCAGATAGCATAGGATATCCACGCACAAAGTCGAGTGGTGAATCCTCGACAACGAAGCATCGACTCCTACGTGCATCGGGACCTCACCCAATCCCACCTAATGACTCCAACTGAGTCGGTAAACGGGTCAAAGTGAGGCACCTGTTGTGAGGCTCTCTATGCTCACAATTAATCTTCTAATCTCATCTTATGGGTGTTTAGTTAGCATCTAATTTAACCTTCGAATTTAAGTGATGAAATCTGGAAACCCATTTTTTTTTATAGTTGGTCCCATCAGCTGGTCCTGGGTAACAATACAAGACTACGTTTGTGTTTCAAAAGCTATTTATTTATAACAGAACAAGCCAGTACAAATAGGTATTACATGTGACATCTGCTAATACAGAAGCTGACCAGAAGCAGTAAAACCAGGTTCCATCTTAATGCTAACTATATCAATGCTATGCTAACAGCTGATCTCTAATAGTTCTTCTTCATTGTTGCATTTCGTTTAGTTAGCCAGCTCCAACTACTCATGCCCCAACTCAGTTCAGCTCTCGTCTACCTGTTGTCATGCACACACACAAAACAAAACAACAGCCGGATAAACTCCGGTGTGAATCATCTCAGTATAATCAGCAGGTACAAAAAGATAATAGATGCAATACATAAAGCATAATAATTCTAAAATGCAATGCATCTTTCTCAGTTCTTCGTTCTCAGAATTGATTCCATTTCATCTAAATGCCATCAAGATTCGTATCCGATCTTGACATGAATATTCATCTATTGAAACCATCTCCGGCTTCGAAAATCAGGTCAGCTCAGTCCTGGGCATTAGAATCAATTCAAATCTCGTCGTATGATGCAATCTCATGAAAATACAAAAGATCCATTACTTGTGATGGATCGACACATACATAACTCAAGTTCTAAAATCAAGAACAATAATCAAACATGTGTGTGATTTCATTGGGATACTCAAGAAATATCATTCTCGAGTAATCTAGTTCCTGACTCTTCTGTCAGATTATACCTTCGTTCCTCTGTTTTCAAATACTTCAATCAGTGTTCTTAAGCCACGTGTCATGTTTGAGTATTCAAACAGGATAAACTCCACCGCTTCGAAAGTGGATACGTTAACAGATTCCTCAACTGTTGTTTATCTTCCTCAGTCGCTGTTCGAAACAATCATCATTCTCTTGTTATACAGCAGAAGCAACAACCAGCCGCAGTAGCAACCAGTCGCAACAAGAATCCATTCGCAACAAGAATCCAGTCGCAACACTTCGAAAATCAAAACGATGTCATTACAAATAATTCCAACGACGTCGTAACGTACCCACGTCTGGTATCAATTCTTCATTGAAAGAAAACCAGCAGCTGGTCGCTCTAATAATCCAACGACTGATTTCGCTACGTTATTCAAAACGGCATCGCATTGTTCCTTCGACTGATTAACCAGCAGAAACAACAAACCATCGACTAATTTCAGATCCCTCGACTGGTCACAATTCATGCAAAACGACATCGTATCGAGGTTCCTGTTCATAAGTCAAAACGATGTCGCATTGCTCTTTCAGCTGGAACCAAATTTCACATACTCGCCTCGACTGGTTCGCGTTTAACCTCAAAACAACGATGTCGTGCCCAAGTCATTAAAACCAGTCGACACATCAATAAACCAGCAGATACACAAAGAATTCTTGCTGCTGGTTCCCACGTGCGTAACAGTAACCAACACGTGGCGCTTCCTCGTTGATCCTTGTATTCGCGCGTCTGCTTCCAGCTGCAACGAGAATCAAGCGCAACGTCTGGAATTCAAAATTCAACCAGTCGCAAGCTACAGTAGTGTTGACCCGCATTGACTTTGCTACAGTAACCTGCTGCTGAACGATTTTATCAAATCGCTTCGTCTGGTCGCTTCGTCTGGTTCCCACACTTAGCAAAATTCAACGATACATGTTGGGGATCCGGATCCGCCCCCCGGTTAGGCAGCGGAAGAACAAGATTAAGAGAACCGGGAGGCGATCAATACGAAAAACAAATCTACATTCTACGACATTCATAGGATGTTTAGCGTGTCACCTCTCTGGCACTTGTGCCTGGCTCCAACCGTGATTACAATAATCCGGCTCTTCTCGGTAGATTGCGGTAGTTACGCCAATCCGGTCCACGACCAGATCCGAGACTCCTTCGTCAGGCTGCACTAGAAGCCCTGACAAGATCAGCACGAACGGATTCTCCACGTCGAGTTGGCCGGAAACTATTTTTCCGGCGAAGACGGCGGCGGCGGCGGCGGCGCACGGCCGCGGCGGCGTGAGAGAAGGAAGAGAGGGGGCGGCGTATTGCTTAGAGTCTAGGGTTTAATTGTAGTGTTGTTTAATCAAGTCACTAAGTCTAATTAAATAGACTTAAATTTGGACTTGGGCCGGTCCATTGGGCCCGGGTCCAAATGACGATATCTATCGCTGTGACTTCTCGTAACTCCGATCGCCGATCAGATCATACCGATCGACTCAGTTTCCAAAACTGAATGTTATGACGTGAAAATTTTTTTTTCAGATTATCAAACCCCAAATAACAAAATGACCGTTTTGCCCCTCAACAGAGTCAAACCCCGGTTTGACCCCTGTTGACTTTTAGGAAGTCGCACTTCCCGAAATCCTCTTCTCGTGCTCAACACATTGAGCTGAGTATCCGTGTGGGAGTTTCGAATCCAGTACTTGTGTGACCCTCAATGGTTCAGGGATACAGCTAGCCGTGGGCCCACAACCATTGTGGCTCCGGAATCACAATTCCGGACCTGCCCAACGGATCATGGTAAAGCGTCTAGCAACATCGCCCCATGATCCCCTAGGTATCACTGATAGTGCCTGCTCTGATACCAATTGTTGGTCCGAAAATAGGATCAAAAAGATAGCCAGCGCTGATTTGACAAACAGTAAAAATTTTGCGCTGCTATAAAGCCACCAACAAAACGAGCGGCGACATCGTGCGAGACGCCGCGCCAAGTCGACGCAACGTCTTGTGCAAATCGCGCGCAGCCGTCGTGCGCACAGCGAGCTTCCAGCGTCGACCTGTGGCGCCTCTCCTTCTCGACCATCGTCGCACGTCGTGGCGCAACACGCATCGGCAGCGGTTGGCAACCGCCGTGCATGGAGCGTCGGCATGAAGCGTGACCAGCGCGCAACCCCTCCACATCCAGCAGCGCGCAACTTTTGCGCGAACCTCGGCCGGCGACGTGCGACACTCGCACTTGAATTAGCGGCCGCTGGTCGTCAGCCGTGCGCAACGAGTGCGCAGGCTTATCGCGCGGCTGTGCGCGCGCTCGCGCATGTACGAAGGCACCGCCGCACGCGGCGGCCGGAAGTTTGAGACGCCAAAACTTGGTTTTTCGATTCTGAAAAATTAAATCGTTAGATACAATAAGGCAAATCATATTGATCAGATCCGGGAAACACTGGCTCTGATACCACTGTTGGGGATCCGGATCCGCCCCCCGGTCAGGCAGCGGAAGAACAAGATTAAGAGAACCGGGTGGCGATCAATACGAAAAACAAATCTACATTCTATGACATTCATAGGATGTTTAGCGTGTCACCTCTCTGGCACTTGTGCCTGGCTCCAACCGTGATTACAATAATCCGGCTCTTCTCGGTAGATTGCGGTAGTTACGCCAATCCGGTCCACGACCAGATCCGAGACTCCTTCGTCAGGCTGCACTAGAAGCCCTGACGAGATCAGCACGAACGGATTCTCCACGTCGAGTTGGCCGGAAACTATTTTTCCGGCGAAGACGGCGGCGGCGGCGGCGGCGGCGGCGGCGTGAGAGAAGGAAGAGAGGGGGCGGCGTATTGCTTAGAGTCTAGGGTTTAATTGTAGTGTTGTTTAATCAAGTCACTAAGTCTAATTAAATAGACTTAAAGTTGGACTTGGGCCGGTCCAACGGGCCCGGGTCCAAATGACTATATCTATCGCTGTGACTTCATCGTAACTCCGATCGCCGATCAGATCGTACCGATCGACTCAGTTTCCAAAACTGAATGTTATGACGTGAAAAATAATTTTTCAGATTATCAAACCCCAAATAGCAAAATGACCGTTTTGCCCCTCAACAGAGTCAAACCCCGGTTTGACCCCTGTTGACTTTTAGGAAGTCGCACTTCCCAAAATCCTCTTCTCGTGCTCAACACATTGAGCTGAGTATCCGTGTGGGAATTTCGAATCCAGTACTTGTATGACCCTCAATGGTTCAGGGATACAGCTAGCCGTGGGCCCACAACCATTGTGGCTCCGGAATCACAATTTCGGACCTGCCCAACGGATCATGGTAAAGCGTCTAGCAACATCGCCCCATGATCCCCTAGGTATCACTGATAGTGCCTGCAAGAACCAGTCGGTCGTGGTTAGCGTACAGTACGGTCCTTTCAATCCATATATCCCGATCAGATCAACGACCATTGGTAAATCGTGAGTCGCTAGAGATCTGATAGCTATGCATACATCTTGGAGATCAAATATCCTCATTTTGACGGCCCAATCGACTAGGAACATGTTTAGAATACACAGCGACTATTAGATGTGTTTCATGATAGCCGTCATACCCGCTATCACATCTAACATACGCTTTAGTGTATTCTAGGTCTTTACTCAACGCAATTGTAAATCATTACACACATAATGAAAGTAAAGAATGCCATATAAAAGAATGCGAATATCATATATAAAGATCGTTTGTACAAGAGTCAATAAAACCCACACGCCACAAGTTGGCTAGTTGGGCATCTACTCTAACAATACACGTAATTACCCACAATACTTCCAGAAGAAATTCAAGCTCATAAATTCAACTTCATCAAAAATCAATCATTTGGAACTTCAAATCACTAAATTTTGATGTAATAATTTCGGGCATTACACCTATCATGTAGAGTCTCAATGACGTTTCGAGTAGTGAGGACTAATCGGTACAACCAAGACCTCGGACTTATCCACTCGATAAATGGTAACCACTTGGAAAGTTCGAACGAGGGTAGTTCGATAGATCACCAGGTCACTATCCATCTGCATGCTCAGAACATCACAATGTTCCCTACCAATGAAACCTGGTACTTCACATCGCAGATGCTAGTTTCAAGCTCAGGCGGCTTTATCCTCATTTTGACGACACAATCGACTAGGAACGTGTTCATAATACGCAGTGACTATTAGATGTGTTTCATGATAGCCATCATATCCACTATCACATCTAACATACACTATGGTTCATTCTAGGTCTTTATCCAACACAATTGTTAACATTATAACATAATGAAAATAAAGAATGCCATATAACAATACGAATTTCATAAATAAATATTGTTATACAAAGAGTCAATAAAACTCACACGTCACAAGTTGGCTAGTTGTGCATCTACTCTAACACCTCCTTGATCTATTTTCATTGTAGTGCACGATCTGAAACGGTCCTATCAATTGGTATACGAGCACTAATTGAAAATTTTAAAGGTTTTTAAAGTGTTTGCAGTTCATTTACGAAGACAGGGATTGTAATGAGTTTTTGAATTGCAGATAGTTACTTATGTACATCTTCCATTTAGTTGACACAGATTGCGTGAGATCTATGTGGATGCCCAGAACTTTAATTTTGGTTGTGCTAAAATTAGAGAAATGGAATATAATATGTGCTTTTGAAGGTCATTTATCTCTTAGTCTTAATAGATGAGCATCAAGATTTTAAAATCTAGTGCTCTGATAGTTTCATTTAAAACTGTTTTATCTGCAAAATATCTATCTGTGCTAAAAAATTATTTTAAGATTTTTAAAACTCATGTTATGAAATATAGGGGGAGTAGTACATTCTAAATTACAGTTACATCTTCTATCGAGCTGACACAGATTTCACGAAATCTGTGTGGACGCCATTTTCCATGTTTCTGGTTGAGCTGATAATAGCGCATGGGATATAAACAACGAAACATGGAGCTTTGTATAAGATCAGTTTAGAGAAATTCAGTTCAGGGATCAATAACAGTATAGATAAGAACAGATTATAGAGAAGCACAACAGCTTAGACGAACAGCTCACAGATATTAGAGATGCATATCAGTTTAGAGATGAGCGATTCAGATTAGATCTTCGAGCAGTTCAGCTGAGAGCTGAACGAACTATAACATAAACAAGATCAGCTTAGACTAGATCAACTCAAAGGATAGTAGATAAGACACTCGGAAGCAAATCAGCTTAGAGCAGAGAAGAAAAAGATCATCTTAGATGAGAAGCGCTAAAATAGATCTGAGCAGAACAGAGATGAACGAAGCATATTAGAGCAAGAACGGGAAAGAGGAAGCTTCGTAGTGGATTAGCTAAGAGAAGATCAACTGAGAGGAATAAGAAAAAGCAAGACTCATATTAGAACAGCTCAGAGTAGATCAGCTCAGAGGCAAGCACCTTAGAGCAAATCATATCACGACAAAGAAGTTTGAACATGAGCTTTCTCGAAGACTGAATTAAAAAGTTCAAGCTGATATGTCAGCATCAGTTCAGAACAGTACAAAGAACACTAAATGGCCTCACCTATATACGTACAATGAAAGGATAAAAGGACATAATGTCAAAAAAATTTACAGAAGCTTTTCAACGGCAGAGAGATTTTGTCCAACGGTAACATAAGACCAGAGGCCTTATATATGTAAGCTGAATTGATGGAGACTGAGTGAATGGAAGAGAAATATAAGTTCAATTAAAATAAAGAAGAGATGGAAGAAAACAGAGATAACGAGAAGCAGTCGACGATCATATCAGAAAAGCGTAATCGTCAATGTCGACTGCTGATCCTGTCAGCTTTGGATGAAGAAATTCCCAGTGTGTGAGAAAACATATGAGAATTTATACATTATATTTGATATATTTCTCACACAAATATTTACTCACATATTTGAGAGCCAAGAGTTGAATAGATTAATTGAGTGAATCACACCCCAAAACATACACAAATATTTCTTTACACGAATACGTAGAACATAGTGTTTGTAGTCTTTGAAACAGATGTAAAACATGTTCTTATAGGTGGAGTTTACACAGCTTGCGAGATGGTGTGCAGAAGAGTCTACGAGTCTCAGCTTTGGATATTGGGTAAGTCGTAGCTGAGGTGGGTCTGTACATCTGCTGTAAGATCAAAGTTTTCTAGTAGAGACTTTCAGTTTGGAAGAAGAGGAGACGTAGGAGATTGAGCTTCAAACTTCCATAAACAAATCCAGCGTACTATTTTTAATAGCTTAATGAATTCATGTTTTCATATCTGTTTTTAACAAACTGTGTTTTAAAATTATTTTTGATTTTTGAGAATATACAGATGCTTTCCGCCTTGGTTTTTATATGTTAGGATAAAATTTATAGTTTTGGTGATAACAAAAATAAGAAAAGATTTGGACTTAAATGATAAAATTCGAATAATCTTTTCACAATGATCAACATTGATGACAACAGTGATCGGTTTGAATTACAGTTATGATATTGGGTTGTTCAGAATCGGGTCTTGGAACAGTGGAGATATTGATTTTATTATTTGGGTTATCGGGTCAGAAATCTACTGTTGATGAAGTATTGAGAATGGTGATATCTGCCAACAGCTCTTGACTATTGTATCGGTAATGGTATCTGCCAATAGCAACAGGAACAGTGAATGGTTCTACCAACAGAAAGGGCCGTATTCTTCGATAAGTTTATTCGACAGATCTTGTAACAGTACTATTCATCGTTGCTGACACCAGATTTTGCTACAGTATTATTTTTGGAAACAGCATGAGTATCGTTTGCTTATTGAGAATGGTGATATCTGCCAACAGCTCTTGACTATTGTATCGGTAATGGTATCTGCCAATAGCAACAGGAACAGTGAATGGTTCTACCAACAGAAAGGGCCGTATTCTTCGATAAGTTTATTCGACAGATCTTGTAACAGTACTATTCATCGTTGCTGACACCAGATTTTGCTACAGTATTATTTTTGGAAACAGCATGAGTATCGTTTGCTTCAACAGATTTGATGACGTCAGCCACAGTAGAATATCAGACATCATGACGTCACCATCAGATCTAATTACAATGGTCATATAACAGATTCGATGATGTCAGCTAAAGTAGAGGAACAGATTTGATGACATCATCCTTGCTGAATATTTGCAAGAGGATTTAGCTTGTTTACCGCGAAAGATCTTTCAACAGCAAGGAAATATTAATTCATCTTCTTCAAAGAAAGATCTGTCGACAGAAATGGTTTCAGGCGCAATCATAAAGTTGATTCAAATTCGATCGTATACTCAATTGGAAAATATCGATGGCCAAAACAAGAATCATTCAAATTTCCTGAAATTAAGGAGACGAGATTGGTACTGTTTTTGGAAGAATAGTACACATGTTTACCGCGAAAGATCTTTCAACAGCAAGGAAATATAATTCATCTTCTTCAAAGAAAGATCTGTCGACAGAAATGGTTTCAGGCGCAATCATAAAGTTGATTCAAATTCGATCGTATACTCAATTGGAAAATATCGATGGCCAAAACAAGAATCATTCAAATTTCCTGAAATTAAGGAGACGAGATTGGTACTGTTTTTGGAAGAATAGTACACATTTGCAGAGGCGGTTTCAACGGGATTGCACACATATGGAAATCATATTTATATCTCTGACGATACGCAACTTACCATATAGTGAAGCAAGATTGAGGGAGTACTACTGTCAGAATTTCAAAAAGGATTTTGTTGCCTTATCAGAAGTAATCGGCCGTTGAATGAAGATTATAAATAGCAGATGTTTTGCATTGAAGATAAGCTCTCGCGATTGCTATTACTGAAACGCTGCCAAATTGAATTCTCGAGCTATTCCTTAGTGAAGCATACTCAAAGCTCACAAGACTCGAAGAACATACTGTTGTTTTTCATTGATATACCTTCGAGTCATTCTCTGGTTCACCTTGTTAAATCGAGTTTCTTTGTATTAGAAACCAGAGAATATTTACAGTACTCATAGAATTGTATTCATTGTTAAACCAATTGAGTCTGTAACAAACGGGCTTCTCAAAAAGCCGTTTGAAAATATACAAGTGTTGTAAACCAGCAGCTGCGTCTGCGTGGAGTGTTGTGAAGTACTAGGAGTTCTCATAGCTGCTGGCTGTGGGATCGGGTGTTTGTAGAAGGCATACTTTCATCAAATCTTCTAGTGATACCTTCCGAGGAGGAAGAAGGGGAGACGTAGGACATTGAAGTCCGAACTTCGAGAAACAAATTCCTGACTCTATCTTTTACATACAACATTTATTTATTATTGCTTGTTATTCACTGTTCACAAGTTAATCGGTCTTTTTCCGCACAAATATTGTTGGCCGAAAAGCTCGCATAAAACTGAGATTCAAAACTTTTTAAAAGATTTCAAAAATACAAAGGAGTTCATTCAACCCCCCCTTCTGAACTCCTATTTGCTTAGTGATCCTATTTCTGGGACCATCAAGTGGTATCAGAGCAGGAAAATCTCAGTTATTGAACAACTGTGTTTCACGCTTTATTATATCTTAACATGTCGATCTCTCACAACAAGATTCCTTTGTTTTCGAGGGAAGAGTATGATGACTGGAAGATTAGGATGCAAGCGCATATAGCAGCCATGGATGATGACATGTGGTATGTCATCACTGAAGGACCTCTGAAAATCATGAAGCCAAATTTGGCGGTTGCTTTAACAAGTGGCGAGCCTCAGTTTCTTCCAAAGGCCAGACATGAATATATCAATGAAGACAAGAAAAAGGCAAATCTGGACAACGTGGCAAAAGATATACTATTCATGACGCTGGACAAGGACAAGAATATGTTAGCAAGATCAAGAACTGTGCCACTGCTAAAGAAATATGGGAAAAGCTGACCCAGATCTGCGAGGGAAATGATGAAACCAAATAAAACAAACTTACTGTGGCCCAGCAGAAGTATGAGGCGATCAAAATGAAGGATGGAGAGACCATGGCCGAATTCGACGAAAGATTCAGCGCTGTGGTGATCGAACTGAACAGTCTTGGAAAAGAATATAGCAACAGGGAGTTGGCGTTGAAGGTCATGAGAGCGCTACCCAAAGAATGGGACGTGAAAACAATGGCCATGAGGGAGTCAAAAGACTTGAACAAGCTAGAGATGCACGATTTGTTCGCCAATTTGAAAGCATATGAGTTTGAGTTGGAGACAAGATCAGAAGCTGGACCCTCCACCTCCCAGCCAACGAAAGCCCTTGCTGCTACAACTTCTGAACCATGCTCTTCCAGCACCAGCAATTCTGCTGACCAAATTAGTGACGACGTCATGTCCCTCTTCGCAAAGAATTTTGGGAAATTTATGAGAAGATCCTTCAACCCTTCCTCTCCTTACAACAGTTTTAATAAATCTGATAAATCTGCATCTAACGTGACATGTTTCAATTGTGAACGACCAGGGCACTTTGCAGCTGAATGCAACAGGCCCAAGAAATATGACAGATACAGACGAGACAACAAGAAGGATGAGCGACACAAAAGAGAGGAGGAAGATGATGAAAGAACTGTTGATAGGTCCAAAGACAAGTCCAAGGACAAATTCAAAGAAATATCAAAGGACCGGAAGATGAGGAATAACAGCTACAAGAGACCCAGCCGCAAGCATGACCGGAAAGTATTGGTTGCTAAGGAAAGCACCAAGAGCTGGGCTGACAGCGATTCAGAATCATCCAGCAGCAGTTCATCTTCAAGCGATAGTGAGCAGGAGGAAGTCCATTGTTTCATGGCTGACCAGATGGATGACGATGAGGTATTTGATTTTTCAAACGTTGAATTTACACGTGAGGATCTAGTTCAGGCACTGAACGATATGGTCCATGAGTACAAGACTCTATCTCACACATTTGAGGAAATCAAGGCCGAAAACGCAAGTCTGAAAAATAGTTAAGTAGAATCGAGCTCTGAAGAGCTTGAGGATACTGATAGTTTAAAGACCGAGTTGAGTAAGCTGAGAATAGAGAATGAATTGTTGAGAAGTGAGTCCAGCGAGCTCAAGGCTGAAGTTGAGAAGTTAACTAAAGAAATGAGCTCCTGGACCCAGTCAGCTCGTGCCTTCCACAAATTACAAGAAAGCCAAAAACCAGCAAATGATAGAACTGGTGTGGGTTTCAATTGTAATAGCAGCGATGGAGATACAAGTACTCAGTCACAGTCAGTGTATGACAAGTTCAATAAAAGGAGCTTTGTCAAAGCTGGCGTGATACATGATTTCCTTGAGTCGATACGATATGATGACCAGAACTCTTCCCAGTCAAGTCATGAAGGAAAAGGAAAAGATGGCATCGGCTATCAAAGGCCTGAGAGTTCCAAGCCTAGCTGGTTAAAGAACAGATTGGACAAGGACAAAGCGAAAGCTGGTTCCAAGTCCTATGTTCCAAACCAGCAGCAGCGTAACTTTAGGAAGGCAAAACCTGGTTGGAAAAAGACTTGGTCGAGAAGAGATCCTGTTGGTCAAAATGTCAAATCAAAACTCCATAGACCTGCACGTAATTTTGCACAGAATTTTGTGGATCCTAGCACTGGAAAGACCGTAAGGATAATTCAAGTCTGGGTCCCGAAAGGGGTAATCCAATCAGGACCCAAGTAAAATTGGGTACCAAAAGCTGCTTGTTTGATTGCAGGATAACAGGTACAAAGCAGCAGCTGAAACAACTTTGTGGTACCTGGATAGCGGATGTGCAAGACACATTACAGGAAATAGAAAGCTATTAACAGACGTGATTCCTCACAAAGGAGCAAAAATTGTGTTTGGCGACAACGCTTACGGTAACACTGTGGGTAAGGGTAAGCTTATCCACGGTAACATCTCTATCTCTGATGTCCTTATTGTTGATAACCTTAAATACAATTTGATTAGCATTAGTAAGCTGTGTGACAAAGGTTACACAGTTCAGTTTCAACAACACACATGCACGGTTTAGAGTCCAAGTGGTCTGACTGTGTTGGTAGGTAAACGTTCGGGGAATACCTACATCATCAACTGGTCAGATCATCTGGAACCTGAACAGTTGTGCCTTGCAGCTGGCTCTTCCAAGAGCTGGTTGTGGCACCAGAGAATGAATCATTTGCATTTCAAAACATTGCTAAATTGAGTCAACATGATTTGGTTTCTGGTCTGCCAAAAATCAGTTTTTCTAAGGACAAGATTTGTGCAGCATGTCAACTGGGAAAACAAATATCCACTTTCAAAACAAAAGGCGGTAAACGTTCTTCCCGAAGCTTAGAGCTTTTGCATTTGGATCTTTTTGGTCCTGTTTCTATAACCAGCTTAGGGGGAATGAACTACACCATAGTAATTGTTGATGATTTTACTAAATATACTTGGGTGGTATTTTTTAAAGGCAAAATCTGATACCGCTGACCAGTTGATTAGGCTTTTAAAACTTTTGCAAAATGACAAATCTTGTACAGTCAACCAGATAAGGAGTGATCGAGGAACAGAGTTTTTAAATCAAAAATAAGAAGCATCTAACAGCCTTTGAACCTAAATCTGATGTAGGTATATTTCTAGGCTACTCTGCAGTGAGCAAAGCATACAGAGTCTTCAACAATAGAAGTTTAACTGTTGAGGAATCTGCTCATGTGTTCGATGAAGCAAGTTTCAAATCAAACTCAGCTGCAAGCTTACATGACTTCTGCACACGTCTGGAATCAACAAGCCTTGAAGAATCTGATGATGACGTGTCACAACAAAGATTCGCAGCTGAAGAACAACCAATAGTAGATACACAACATACTATTACTCAACAAGATCTTACGACAGCTGGAGCAGAAGCAATCGCCACGCAAACAAATGCAACTCCAACAGATCTAGCTACGTCAGACATTACGCAAGCAAATGCTACTGCTCATACACCAACAGCTAACGCAACAGTATCAAATATACCAACAGTAAATGACAAAGCTGACAACAGCACTCGCACACAACAACAAGAACTCCAACTGGAATTTGATGCACATGGAAACAATGATAATAATCAATTGGCGTCAGAAGATCCAAACATTTTTATCCAGTCAGCGACACAGGGGGAACAAGGAGCAAATCCCCTTGGACTTGATCTTCGGTGGAATAGAAATTGTGAGACCTGAATCTGTTAAGTAAGATTAATTGTGGAAATTAATCGGTTGATTTGAGGTTTGTGGTTTAGACTCTCTGTTGGTGTTTAAGTGGCATTTTCGGGTTGATTTCATTCCTTAGAACGATTCTGGTGATTTTCGTATTTTTGAAATTGGGTGCCTGCTGGTGACAGTTTGCTGACGTCACGTTGTGTGTGGGCATCGAAGGCGCTGACGTAAGACTTGCTGTTATCAGTCGAGAGTATAGGAATCAGTTGCTGGTTGAATTAGCGTGTTTTTGTATCGGGCGAGATACGATGTCGTTTTGAGTTTTATACCTGCTGATAACGGATATGTCGATGTAAGCATTACTGTTGAGCGTTGTGTGGATGATGTAGACTTTACTGTTGTAAGTCGATGGGTGTTATCGCGTTATTTATATGCCTGCTGGTTGTCAACGCGGGTCAACTTTCCTGTAGCGCGAAGAGGATGCGACGTCGTTTGAGTTAGTTGCAACGCCGCGTATTGATGTTGCTGCTGGTAGCAGCAGGGGGTAGTGTTTTATGTTTTTTTGGTCTTGCGAGTGGATGTCCAGCTGCTGGCAGTAGAAACAGTGGATTTTAGGCGACGTCATTTGGTTTAGTCGCTGCGACGCCGTTTTGGCTTAGCGTTAGAAGACCTTTTGTTATTGTTGGTACTGGAAGTCGAGGGTCATTAATTGTGGAGAATACGTCGACTGTTGCTCCTGCTAGTTTTGTCGGTGGAAATGCGCTCCTGCTGGTAGCAGCAGTTAAGAGTTTTATAAATAGCAAGACTTGGTCTTAGTTGTGGATTATTAGTTCCCATACTTAGAAATATTTCCCCGATTGTCGACCCCTGTTTCTCAAAACCTCGTTACTGTTCACTGTGAGCCATTCCGATGGATTCCCGTCGTTTCCGGTGGTTGTTTTGCTCGTGCGAAGTAGCTTTGGACTCCTCTCGAGAAGCTCTACCATTCTACACCAGTTTTAGAAGCTATAATTGGCTAGTCGAGGAACGCGAAGTTGCTGCCGTTCGAGTGTTGCGTCGACCGGGTAGAACTACGTTCTGGTTTTCGGTAAGACCTTGTTCCTAGCCATAGTTTTAAGCTTCTCGTTTAACTGTTGAGGTATATTGGGCAGCTGGTTGAGTGTGACTCCCGGCCGTGTGCTTGTTTAGCATCCCGTTAGATTTATGTTGTGTATGTCGTGTGTTTATCAGGATTTTACCAGAGTCTTCGGGATTCCTTGTGGTAACCAGCGTGTGCTAATTATAGCTCAGAAGAATTAAGGTACGGATCTGAGCTTGATGTAGCTTGGAATTGGCATGAGATATTATGCGTGGCTGCTGGGATATTTCGGTGAACCTATCTGTGTATTGATATCTGAGCATTGGTGTTATGCTAGCTGTTTCATGTGAATTGCATACACGCATTTGTTCACACATATTTCAGATCCCTTGCGTATCGTATTTTGCAGCCTTGTATCTTGTATTGCTGTTGTTGATTCTTACCAGGATGCGAGGGCGAGCGGCGATACCGCACTCTCATCTCCCTGCTGGGATCGTTAGCCACCATGCGCCGAGTGGTTACTACCACAGTTCCTGGGCGAGGCAACAGCCGGTTGAGCTGTTTGATGCATCTGGTATTTGGGTGTAGTGTCATGGCGAGTGGCTCATTACCACACTGTGAACACACCCCGTGGCCACTATTCGTTGTTGATGATTCTTGGAGCTATGTTTGAGTTCCTTAGCTACCTTGATGGTCGAGCTTTCCGTTGATATCCGGTGTCTCATGCATAGCATCTGCATTTTATCTTATGCATTTCCTTAGCTGTTTATTTTGCTCTCCGTACTGGGGTTTGACCCCATCTCCCTCTGGGGCTTGGTTTGTTTCCTTGTTTGTGTTGTTTTCAGGAAACCCAGGTTTTACAGCTGGTCGTGGTTTTAACCCAGCTGGTGGTGCCCCGGGAGGTGGTTAGCGTGTCCCAGTTGCGTATAGCATATTTATATATATGTATCAGTTAGCCAGGGGGATGCCCTGTGCTTTGTTGTTGTATCCCGTTGGGGAGTCTGGTACATGTTATTTGTGTCTGGTTGTTATGCTAGCATTCGTGGTTTTGTAACTGGGAACTTGTTTTGAGTATCGTTCTATTTTAAATTATATGTTTTAAACCGTCGGGCCTAAAAGCGAAAATTTTACCCACTTTTTGATAAGCTTCCGCATGTGTTTGGGTTTTTACTCTGTTTAGAGCACGAGGCCTGACATTTTTGGTATCAGAGCTTAAGCTGGGATAAGCTCAATTTCCTTGATTACACTTGAGTCTAGGCACAGTGTTGTGTGTTGCATGTGCTTGACTTATGTGACTACGTGCTGCATATCTCTATGTTATCTATGCTGTATCTGTTCTATCTGCTTGATCCTGTTGAGTGTATTTTAGATGCAACCTAGACATCGTGGTAGAGGTAGGGGGCAGTTTCAGGAATCAGGAGGTCAGAACGAGGATCACTATAGTGCTCCTAGTCATACTCGTGAGAGTAGCGAAGAGGGGGAAGTTGAGGCTCCGCCGGCTCCGATGGAGAGAATGGATGTTGTTATAGCTCGATTTCAGAGGATGAACCCAACTGTCTTTAATGGCGACGAGTCGAGTGAGGATGCTGATTCGTGGCTCCATAACGTCATTCATATTTTTGATCGGGCTCAGTATGACGATGAACTCCGGTTGAGGTTAGTGACCTTGTTGCTGAGGAAGGCCGCAGAGCGTTGGTGGCGAGGTGCGTCTAGTACCTTAGCGGAGACTGGAGTTGGTATCACTTGGGACACTTTCTGTGAGACCTTCAGGCAGGAGTATATCCCCGATTCGTATGTGGCTGCCCGTGAGCGGGAGTTTGAGTTTTTGGAGTAGGGCTCGATGACTGTGCGCGAGTATGCTCGCAAGTTTTTTGCGTTGTTGGCTTATGTTCCGCATGTTGCTGGCCGGGAGAGGGCCAAGAGTACCAGATTCGTGGAGGGCTTGAATGAAGAATTTTACCAGAGTGTTTTGACGAGCAAGCCCAAGTCGTATGCTGAGGCCGTTGATACTGCTATCCACATTGAGGAGGGCATGAGGAGCCGTCGTACGCACAGAGCGCAGGTAGCGCAGGCAGTGCAGGGTGGTAGACATGTTGGTCAGGGAGCTCAGTCGTCTCAGAGTTCTCAGTCCGCTCATTTTCCTCAGCAGCAGCAGCAGATGGCTCAGCAGTCTGGCCGTGGTAGGTTCCGACCTCGTGGTCAGCAATTCAAGAAAAAGTCTGGTTCAGGGTCTTTCGGTTCAGGAAGTTCGAGTAGCAGTGGATCTCGGACTGAGTTTTGTGGCTTTTGTGGTGGGAAGCATTCTTCCACGCAGTGTGTAGGTGTGAAGGGCTCTTGCAATCTTTGTGGTCAGTACGGGCATTTTGCGAGAGTGTGTCCATCAGCTGGATCACAGCAGACCGCGGCCCAGTCTCAGGGTCGTGGGGGTCAGTCTAGGGGCCGTTCTTAGCAGTTTCAGCAGCCCCGTTTGGGTGAGACTCCTTTTAGGCCGTTTCAGCAGCCTGGCCCATCGCGTTTTGGGCAGTCGTATCAGCCTTTCTTCTCAGGACCCCAGCATGCTCAGGTTAACGCCATCACGAGGGAGCAGGCCGAGGAGACACCGAGCCGAGTGATTGGAGGTACATGTCTTGTCTTTGACTTTCCTGCTCGTGTGTTGTTTGACACCGGTGCATCGCATTCGTTTATTTCTGATTCGTTCATTGTTGAGCATGGTCTGTGTACCGTCCCTTTGCACGATGCTGTTTCTGTTTCTACCCCTGGTGGTATGAGCCTATTCTCCCAGAAGGTTTTGTTGAATGGTGTGTTGCGGTTTGGTGAGCATGTTTTGTTAGCAAATTTGATCCGTTTGATGCTTTGGGATTTCGATTGCATAGTTCGGATGGATGTGCTATCCAACTATAGGGCCTCCGTGGATTGTTTCCATGGGATTGTGTGCTTTAGGCCTTTGTCTGGCGAGAAGTGGGACTTCTACGGCCAGGATTCACGATCGAAGATTCCATTAGTTTCCGCGATGGAGATGTTTAGTTTGTTGTCTCTGGGAAATGCTGGCTTTATGATCTATGCTTTGGATGCGTCTTCTTCTTCCAGTGTTCAGCTAAGTGACGTTCCCATGGTGCGACACTTTCCCGACATGTTTCCGGAAGAGATTCCTGGTTTTCCTCCAAGGCGGGAGATAGACTTGAGCATAGAACTAGTGCCTGGCACAGCTCCGATTTCTCGTGCCCCGTATCATCTGGCGCCTGCGGAGTTGAGAGAACTCAAGGTACAGTTAGACGATTTGTTGGAGAAAGGTTTTATTCGCCCTAGTATGTCACCGTGGGGAGCGCCCATCTTATTTGTGAAGAAGAAGGATGACTCAATGCGGATGTGCATTGATTTTCGCCAGTTGAATAAAGCCACTGTGAAGAATAAGTACCCGTTGCCGAGAATCGATGATCTGTTTGATCAATTTCAAGGTTCTGCGGTGTATTATAAGATTGATCTTCGTTCCGGGTACCATTAGCTGAGAGTGAGAGAGCTGTCGCGAAGACTGCATTTCGTACGAGGTACGGACATTTTGAGTTTTTGGTGATGCCGTTTGGGTTGACAAACGCGCCTGCAGTCTTTATGGATCTAATGAATCGGGTTTTTAGAGAGTTCATAGATCAATTTGTGATTGTTTTTATTAACGACATCTTGGTTTACTCGAAGACTCCGAGGGAGCACAAGGAACACTTGGAAATGGTTCTTCAGAGGTTGAGAGAGCAGCAGTTGTATGCGAAGTTTTCCAAGTGCGAGTTTTGGTTAGATCGTGTTGTATTTCTGGGCCATGTCATTTCAGCGGATGGCATTTCTGTGGATCCCAGTAAAGTGGATGCTGTTTTGAACTGGGAGCGACCGAGAAATGTGTCTGAGATTCGCAGTTTCTTAGGTCTGGCTGGCTACTATCGTCGCTTCATTGAGGGATTCTCAAGTATAGCAAAGCCTATGACCAAGAAGGATGGGCGGTTTGTTTGGACTTAGAAGTGTGAGAATGCATTTCAACCGTTCAAAGAAAATTTGACTACTGCGCCTGTGTTGGCTCTGCCGTCCGGTTCAGGTGGTTTTGTTGTTTGCTCTGACGCTTCGCTCAATGGATTGGGTTGTGTGTTGATGCAGAATGGTCGAGTCATTGCGTACGCCTCGCGGTAGTTGAAACCGCACGAGACTCATTACCCAGTTCATGATTTGGAGTTAGCAGCGGTGGTCTTTTCGTTAAAGATCTGGCGTCACTACCTGTATGGCGAGCAGTTTGTGGTGTACTCTGACCACAAGAGTTTGCAGTACTTGTTTTCGCAGCCTGATTTGAACATGCGTCAGCGCAGGTGGATGGAGTTGCTCAAAGATTTTGATTGCGAGATCAAATATCAGCCTGGGAATTCGAACGTAGTGGCCGATGCGTTGAGCAGGAAGACGAGTGAGATGCTGGCTTCATTGTACATCTCCAAGGACCAAGAGCATCTTAACACTACGGGTTGGAGATTTTACCCGGCTGAGGACTGTGTGATGGTCTCATCGTTCCAAGTGGAACCGCAGATTGTTTCCAGCATTCGAGCAGCTCAGAGGACCGATCCGTCTATCCACGAGTTGAAGATGAAAGCCAGGGCTGGCGAACTTGAGGACTATTCTGTTTCGTCCGATGGTTGTTTGACGTTTCGTGGCAGGTTGGTTGTGCCCAATTTGATTGATTTGAAGGAGGAGATCCTTCGTGAGGCGCACTGTAGCAGACATAGTGTTCATCCTGGTGCACGAAAGATGTACCATGCTTTGAAGCCGCACTTTTGGTGGGCTGGCCTGAAGAGTGACGTTGTTGGTTTCGTTGCTCGTTGTTTGAATTGCCAGATGGTAAAGGCCGAGAGGATGAGATCCGGTGGTCTGTTGCAGAGTTTAGAGGTGCCCCAATGGAATTGGGAGCACATTGCTATGGATTTCGTGACGCATCTGCCTCGTTCTAGCCGAGGATGCGATGCTATTTGGGTAGTGGTAGACCGTTTGTCGAAGTCTGCACACTTCATTCCCTACGGGATGACCTTCTCGTTGAAGAAGATGGCGAAGTTGTACATTGATTTTGTTGTTAGATTGCACGGTGTGCCTGTTTCAATCGTGTCCGACCGAGATCCGAGGTTTACTTCCAGGTTTTGGAAGAGTTTGCAAACAGCTTTGGGAACTAGATTGGCTATGAGTACCGCGTATCACCCCTAGAAAGATGGCCAATCTGAGCGAACTATCCAGACGTTGGAGGATATGTTGCGTGCTGTTGTGTTGGATTTCGGAGGTAGCTGGCAAGACGCGTTGTCTTTGGTCGAATTATCGTATAATAACAGCTACCAAGTGACGATTGGTATGGCGCCTTTCGAGGCTTTGTATGGCCGCAAGTGCAGATCGCCGGTGTGTTGGGAAGAAGTGGGGGAGAAGCAGCTATCTGCCCCTGACTTTGTGCAGCAAATGAAAGATCATGTGGATCTTATTCGACAACGGATGAAAGCTGCCCAGGATCGCCAAGCCAGTTATGCGAATAAGAGGCGTCGACCTCTTGAGTTTCAGGTTGGTGATCGTGTATTTCTCAAGGTTTCTCCGTTTCGTAGTGTGATGCGCTTTGGACGCAAGGGAAAGTTAGCCCCTAGTTACGTTGGTCCGTATGAGATTGTCGAGAGGATTGGCCCTTTAGCGTATCGGTTGTTGTTGCCGTCAGAGTTGTCCTCTCTTCACGATGTGTTTCATGTGTCGATGTTGAGGAAATATGAGCTAGATCCATCTCATGTGCTTGGAACTGACGAGGTAGATCTAGATCAGTCGTTGAGCTATCAGGAATATCCTTTGCAAATCCTTGGCAGAAAAGAGAAACAGCTGAGAAATAAGACCATTCCGCTAGTAATGGTGCAATGGAGCAATCATGGTAGGGAAGAAGCTACTTGGGAGCTGGAAGAAAAGATGCAGCGTGAGTGGCCGCATCTGTTTGAGTAGCTGTTGAGCTAGATTATCCCGTAGCTTGTAGTTTTGTTGTATTTCTTCCCTAGTTGTTGATTAATTGTTTGCTCAGTTATCTTGAACTCTTGGCCTTATGTTGGGCGAGTTCTGGTGTTAGTTTTTAGTTTCTATTCTGGTCTCTGCTGTTGTTTGTTGTATCAGAATTGTTGTTTGATTTCGAGGATTGAAATCCTTTTTAGTGGGGGTAGAAATGTGAGACCTGAATCTGTTAAGTAAGATTAATTGTGGAAATTAATCGGTTGATTTGAGGTTTGTGGTTTAGACTCCGTTGTTGGTGTTTAAGTGGCATTTTTCTGGTTCGATTTCATTCCTTAGAACGATTCTGGTGATTTTCGATTTTTGAATTTTGGGTGCCTGAGCTGGTGACAGTTTGCTGACGTCACGTTGTGTGTGGGCATCAAAGGCGCTGACGTAAGCCTTGCTGTTATCAATCGAGAGTATAGGAATCAGTCGCTGGTTGAATTAGCGTGTTTTTGTATCGGGCGAGATACGATGTCGTTTTGAGTTTTATACCTGTTGATAACAGATTGTCGACGTAAACATTGCTGTTGAGCGTTGTGTGGATGACGTAGACTTTACTGTCGTCAGTCGATGGGTGTTATCGCGTTATTTGTATGCCTGCTGGTTGTCAACGCGGGTCAACTTTCCTGTACCGCGAATAGGATGCGACGTCGTTTGAGTTAGTTGCAACGCCGCGTATTGATGTTGCTGCTGGTAGCAGCAGGGGGTAGTGTTTTATGTTGTTTTGGTCTTACGAATGGATGTCCAGCTGCTGGCAGTAGGAACAGTGGATTTTAGGCGACGTCGTTTGGTTTAGTCGCTGCGACGCCGTTTTGGCTTAGCGTTACAAGCCCTTTTGTTATTGTTGCTGCTGGCAGTCGAGGGTCGTTAATTGTGGAGAATACGTCGACTGTTGCTCCTGCTAGTTTTGTCGGTGGAAATGCGCTCCTGCTGGTAGCAGCAGTTAAGAGTTATATAAATAGCAATACTTGGTCTTCGTTGTGGATTATTAGTTCCCATACTTAGAAATATTTCCCCGATTGTCGACCCCTGTTTCTCAAACCCTCGTTACTATTCACTGTGAGCTATTCCGGTGGATTCCCGTCGTTTCCGGTGGTTGTTTTGCTCGTGCGAAGTAGCTTTGGACTCCTCTCGAGAAGCTCTACCATTCTACACCAGTTTTAGAACCTGTAATTGGCTAGTCGAGGAACGCGAAGTTGCTGCCGTTCGAGTGTTGCGTCGACCGGGTAGAACTACGTTCTGGTTTTTGGTGAGACCTTGTTCCTAGCCATAGTTTTAAGCTTCTCGTTTAACTGTTGAGGTATATTGGGAAGCTGGTTGAGTGTGACTCCCGGCCGTGAGCTTGTTTAGCATCCCGTTACATTTATGTTGTGTATGCCGTGTGTTTATCAGGCTTTTACCAGAGTCTTCGTGATTCCTTGTGGTAACCAGTGTGTGCTAATTATAGCTCAGAAGAATTAAGGTACGGATCTGAGCTTGATGTAGCTTGGAATTGGCATGAGATATTATGCGTGGCTGTTGGGATATTTCGGTGAAACTATCTGTGTATTGCTTGCTGAGCATTGGTGTTTATGCTAGCTGTTTGTATGTGAATTGCATATACGCATTTGTTCACACATATTTCAGGTCCCTTGCGTATCGTATTTTGCAGCCTTGTATCTTGTATTGCTGTTGTTGATTCTTACCAGGATGCGAGGGCGAGCGGCGATACCGCACTCTCATCTCCCTGCTGGGATCGTTAGCCACCATGCGCTGAGTGGTTAATGTCAGGCCCCGTGCTAATTACTAACGATTAACACATAATAAACGCATAAACACGGAAGCTTAAAATCAGGGCTTAAAAATTTTTCGAAATACAAAGGGCCTGAACTTCAAAATCATTCATTCAAAATATTCAATACTCAAAATATGAGTTAACTCAAACTCATACAACAAGTAACCACATAAAATCAATTCAAAATACAGATCCCCAAAATAACACACGGCCATCTCATAGATCGGCAGCCTCAACAGGCAAATAATCACATAACACGCAAAGCCATCTCACAATTCATCCAAGCCATCACCTTGCTGAAATTTACAAGCTCAACCCGTACCTTAATTTCCTCAAAGAACAAACCAACTCCCTGCCTGCACAAATCTGCCCAAAACACAATACACAGATTTTAGGGAAAACAGCCAAACTCACGGCCAATTTCTCAAGAGCTCACGACTGGAAATTCAGAGGCACAAACTAGCCTTCACTCCTACCCAATCAACTTAACAGGAAGCTTAAAACAAGTTCTAAAACGAGATCTTAAGCTAGATCGAAAGCTACCTGTACTTCGAAAATCACGAACACAAACAGCAACTTCGTGCTTTCGCTCCAGCCAATGACAGCCTCTAAACTGGGTACGAGGTGAAAGATATTTCCAAGAGGAGTCCAACGCTACCTCAAACGTGAAAAACGGTGGCCGGAATCAACGGGTATCTACCGGAGAAGCTCACGGTAAATAGTGACAAGGGTTGAAGAAACAGTGGACGAAGTCGAGAGAATTATTTTCTAAGTATGAGATTTGGTGAAAAGAAACGAAGCCAACGCTTCTATTTATAGGCGCAAGAGTTCTGCTAATATTCCACCGACCAAAACAGCTTTCAAAGCTTCAAATAGTCAACAGATCTCTCAAAACCAACGCAGGCGCTAAAACACACTAAAATCCCCAAAACGACGTCGCATTACACTACCGGAAGAACTGCTTACGTCACCAAATCTGATCGCCATACTAGTCGCGCGCCCACAACGGAAGAAAGCTACTTACGCAAGCAAATCTGCTATACAAAGCAACGGGAGAAAATGCACACGTCATTAAATCTGGTCGCACGCTGAGATCGGGAAAAACACATAACAACTACGCACGGCACCAAAAACACGGACAGGTCTTCTTACGTCAGCCACACAAAGACAACACACGTTGCTGACATCATGAAATCTACCAACAGATTTCACCCACAAAACTCAACCCAGCAATGCTTACGTCATCCACGCTAAGCAACCACGAAATGCTGACGTCATCAAATCTGCCAACAGATTCACCGAAAGATCTCTCAACAGCAATGCTTACGTCAGCCAATACGCTAAAGGGCCAATCCTCTCGACAATCTCATACGGACCAACGTAACGAGGGGCTAATTTTTCCTTTGCGTCCAAAGCGCATCACACTACGAAATGGAGAAACCTTGAGAATACACGATCACCAACCTGAAACTCAAGAGGTCGATGCCTCTTATTTGCATAACTGGCTTGGCGTTCCTGGGCAGCCTTCATCCGCTGTCTGATAAGATCCACGTGATCTTTCATCTGCTCACAAAGTCAGGGGCAGATAGCTGCTTCTCCCCCACTTCTTCCCAACACACTGGCGATGTACACTTGCGGCCCTATAAAGCCTCGAAAGGCGCCATGCCAATCGTCACTTGGTAGCTGTTATTATACGAAAACTCAACCAAAGACAACGCGTCTTGCCAACTACCTCCGAAATCCAACACAACAGCACGCAACATATCCTCTAACGTCTGGATAGTTCGCTCAGATTGGCCATCTGTCTGGGGATGATACGCGGTACTCATAGCCAATCTAGTGCCCAAAGCTGTCTGCAAACTCTTCCAAAATCTGGAAGTAAACCTCGGATCTCGGTCAGACACGATTGAAACAGGCACACCATGCAATCTAACAACATAATCAACGTACAACTTCGCCATCTTCTTCAACGAGAAGGTCATACCATAGGGAATGAAATGTGCGGACTTAGACAAACGGTCTACAACTACCCAAACAGCATCGCACCCTCGGCTAGAACGAGGCAAATGCGTTACGAAATCCATCGCAATGTGCTCCCAATTCCATTGGGGCACCTCTAAACTCTGCAACAGACTACCAGGTCGCATCCTTTCGGCCTTTACCATCTGGCAATTCAAACAACGAGCGACAAACCCAGCAACATCGCTCTTCAGGCCAGCCCACCAAAAGTGCGGCTTCAAAGCATGGTACATTTTCCGTGCACCAGGATGAACACTATGTCTGCTACAGTGCGCTTCTCGAAGGATCTCCTCCTTCAAATCAATCAAATTGGGCACAACCAACCTGTCCCGGAAACGCAAACAACCATCGGACGAGACAGAATAGTCCTCAAGTTCGCCAGCCCTGACTTTCATCTTCAACTCGTGGATTGACGGATCGGTCCTCTGAGCTGCTCGAATGCTAGAAACAATCTGTGGTTCCACTTGAAAAGATGAAACCATTACACAATCCTCAGCCGGGTAGAATCTCCAACCCGTAGTGTTAAAATGTTCTTGATCCTTAGAGATGTACAACGACGCCAGCATCTCACTAGCCTTCCTGCTCAACGCATCAGCCACTACGTTCGACTTCCCAGGCTGGTATTTAATCTCACAGTCAAAATCCTTAAGCAACTCCATCCACCTACGCTGTCTCATGTTCAAGTCAGGCTGCGAAAACAGATACTGCAAACTCTTGTGGTCGGAGTACACCACAAATTGCTCTCCATACAGGTAGTGACGCCAAATCTTTAACGCAAAGACCACCGCTGCTAACTCCAAATCATGAACTGGGTAACGAGTCTCGTGCGGTTTCAACTGCCGCGATGCATAAGCAATGACTCGACCATTCTGCATCAACACACAACCCAATCCATTAAGCGAAGCGTCAGAACAAACAACATAACCACCTGATCCGGACGGCAAAGCCAACACAGGTGCAGTAGTTAACTTCTCCTTGAGCAGTTGAAAAGCATTCTCACACTGCTCAGTCCAAACAAACCGCTTATCATTCTGGGTCAATTGGGTCATCGGCTTAGCTATAGAAGAAAACCCCTCAATGAAACGACGATAATAGCCAGCTAGACCTAAGAAACTGCGAATCTCAGACACATTCCTCGGTCGCTCCCAGTTCAACACAACATCCACTTTACTGGGATCCACAGAAATGCCATCTGCTGAAATGACATGGCCCAGAAATATAATGCGTTGCAACCAGAACTCGCACTTGGAAAACTTCGCATACAACTGCTGCTCTCTCAACCTCAGAAGAACCATCACCAAGTGCTCCTTGTGCTCCCTCGGAGTTTTCGAGTAAACTAAGATGTCGTCAATAAAAACAATCACAAACTGATCTATGAACTCTCGGAACACGCGGTTCATCAGATCCATGAAGACTGCAGGCACGTTTGTCAACCCAAACGGCATCACCAAAAACTCAAAATGTCCGTACCTCGTACGAAACGCAGTCTTCACGACATCTTGGTCCCTTACTCTGAGCTGATGGTACCCGGAACGAAGATCAATCTTGGAATACACCGCAGAACCTTGCAACTGATCAAACAGATCATCGATTCTCGGCAACGGGTACTTATTCTTCACGGTGGCTTTATTCAACTGACGAAACTCAATGCACATCCGCATTGAGCCATCCTTCTTCTTCACAAACAAAATGGGCGCTCCCCACGGTGACATACTAGGGCGAATGAAACCCTTCTCCAGCAAGTCATCTAACTGAACCTTGAGTTCTCTCAACTCCACAGGTGCTAGACGATACGGGGCACGAGAAATCGGAGCTGTGCCTGGCACCAACTCTATGCTGAAGTCAATCTCCCGCCTCGGAGGAAAACCAGGAATCTCCTCCGGAAATACGTCGGGGAATTGTCGCACCACGGGAACGTCACTGAGCTGAACACTAGAAGAAGAAGACGCGTCCAGAGCGTAAATCATAAAGCCAGCATTCCCCAAAGACAACAAGCTAAACATCTCCATCGCAGAGACCAACGGAATCTTCGATCTCGAGTCCTGGCCGTAGAAGTCCCACTTCTCACCAGAAAAAGGCCTAAAGCGCACAATCCCATGGAAACAATCCACGGAGGCCCTGTAGTTGGATAGCACATCCATCCCAACTATACAATCGAAATACCAAAGCATCAACCGGATCAAATTTGCTAACAAGGCATGCTCACCAAACCGCAGTACACCATCCAACAAAATCTCTTGTGAACATAGGCTTACACCACCGGGGGTAGAAACAGAAACAACATCACGCAAAGGGACGGTACACAAACCATGCTCAACAACAAAAGAATCGGAAATAAACGAATGCGAAGCACCGGTGTCAAACAACACACGAGCAGGAAAGTCAAAGACAAGACATGTACCTCCAATCACTCGGCTCGGTGTCTCCTCGGCCTGCTCTATCGTGAAGGCGTTAACCTGAGCCTGTTGAGGTCCTGGAAAGAAAGGTTGAGACGACTGCCCAAAACGCGAAGGGCCAGGCTGCTGAAACGGCCTAAACGGAGCCTCACCAAAACGGGGTTGCTGAAACTGCTGCGAACGGCCCCTAGACTGACCTCCACGACCCTGAGGCTGGGCCGTGGTCTGCTGTGCTCCAGCTGTCGGACACACTCTCGCAAAGTGCCCATACTGACCACAAAGGTTGCAGGAACCCTGCACACCAACACACTGCATGGAAGAAGGCTTCCCACCGCAAAAACCACAAAACCCCGCCCGAGAGCCGCTGCTACTCGAACTACCAGAACCAGAAGACCCTGAACCGGACTTCTTCTTGAATTGCTGACCGCGGGGTCGAAACCTCTGACGGCCAGACTGCTGAGCTACCTGCTGCTGCTGCTGAGGAAAATGCACGGACGGAGAACTCTGGGACGACTGAGCTCCCTGACCAGCGGGCCTACCACCCTGCACCGCCTGCGCCACCTGTGCTCTACGCGCACTACGGCTCTTCAACTCGCGCACAGACAACGAACCTTGCTCCAAGAACTCGAACTCCCGCTCACGGGCAGCTACATAGGAGTCGGGGACATACTCCTGCCTGAAGACCTGGTAGAAAGTGTCCCAAGTAATGCCAACACCGGTCTCCAGTAAGGTACTAGACGTACCTCTCCACCAACGCTCGGCGGACTTCCTCAACAGTAGGGTCACCAACCTCAACCGAAGATCGTCGTCATACTGGGCTCGATCAAACAAATGTATGACGCAATGGAGCCAAGAATCCGCATCCTCACTCGACTCATCACCATTGAAGATAGGAGGACTCATCCTCTGAAACCGAGCTATGACCACATCCATCCTCTCTACCGGAGCCGGCGGAGCTGCAACCTCCTCCTCTCCACTACTCTCAAGTGTATGACTAGGCGCACTAGACTGATCCTCATTCTGTCCTCCTAATTCCTGGAAGAGACCCCTACTACGACCACGACGTCTAGGCGGCATCTAAAACACTCAACAGGATAAGGAAAAACAGAACAAATACAGCATAGAAAGCATATAACACAAAATATGCAGCACGTAGTCATATAAGTCAAGCACATGCAATACGCAACACTGTGCCTAGACTCAAGTGTGATCAAATAAATTGAGCTTATCCCAGTTTAAGCTCTGATACCAAAAATGTCAGGCCTCGTGCTCACAACAGATAAACATATGCGGAAGCTATCAAAAAGGGGGGGTAAAATTTTCGCTTTTAGGCCCGACGGTTAGAAACATATAATTTAAAATACGACAATACGTAAAATAAATTTACCAATTCAAAACAACCAACAACAAAGCATACATAAGTACAACATGTATCAAACTCCCCTATGGGTACAACAACAAAGCGCAGGGCATCCCCCTGGCCAGCTGATACATATATATATATATATGCTATATGCTACTGGGACACACTAGCCACCTCCTGGGGCACCACCAGCTGGGTTAAACCCACGACCAGCTGTAGAACCTGGGTTTCCTGAAAACAACACAACAAAGAAACAAACCAAGCCCCGGAGGGACATGGGGTCAAACCCCAGTACGGAGAGCAACTATAAATCAGCAATAAGCAGCAAGAATAAAAAATGCAGATGCTATACATGAGATGCTGGACAACAACCCAAAGACTTCAACCGGAAAGGAAGTCAAAGCACAGCTCGACTGAATCTGCAAC
>KQ992711.1:0-13904 GCA_001598015.1 Dorcoceras hygrometricum
AAACATGGTACTTCGCATCGCAGATACTAGTCTCGAACTCGGGCGGCCTTATCCTCATTTTGACGGCCCAATCGACTAGGAACATGTTCAGAATACACAGCGACTATTAGATGTGTTTCATGATAGCCGTCATACCCACTATCACATCTAACGTACGCTTTAGTGTAATCTAGGTCTTTACTCAACACAATTGTAAATCATTACACACATAATGAAAGTAAAGAATGCCATATAAAAGAATGCGCATATCATATATAAAGATCGTTTGTACAGAGTCAATGAAAACCCACACGCCACAAGTTGGCTAGTTGGGCATCTACTCTAACAGACAAAACTTAGCAGCCTTATGACTTATATAGATATGCAAAGAATAAATTGCACAAAGTCTGCTGAAATTTTTATAAATCTCATAACGGAACGATGTACAAAAGATTTGTACAAGAACTGAAAAAAAACCTTAACACTGTCTTTTTCCAGAGATCCAATATTCGGCGTCTCTTTTGGGTGGTAGATAAGGTCCATAAGTTACACCACCAGAACTAGATCCACCACCACTACTATTGCGATGTCTTTTCTTTGAAGAACCACCTCTATCATCTCTTCTTCAAACGTCCACTAATTTTGTAGCCACCGCAGCCACCTGAGTACTGAGCTTCTTCTGAGAGGTAAGAAAATCCAGCGACAGGGTGGTCTTTTGATCGTGAATCTCTTGGCGAACACGGTTAAGCAGAATCCTATAAGCCCTGTCCTGTTGGTCAAAACTTGTGGAAAACTTCTTCTCAAGGTCTCGGATATGCATTAGAAGTACATCCCTGAGTTTATCCGTATCATCCTTTCGCCTTATTTGCTCAAATTGAATGCGATCAATTAATGCACGTAGTTGAGCGAAATATTCTGTAAGACTGGTGGAAATGGCTGGTAGAGAGATTTGATTATGTGTTGTGTCATCTTCCAAAGGGGTGTCTTCAGAACTGAAATGCAAAGAAGAGTCAGCATTGGGAGTTGGAGAGTCTGGGCGCTGACTAATGTCTAACTGTACACCCTGATCAAAACCTGAAACTATAGGAACTGAAGCTGGTGCTATCTGTACACTCGGTTCCTCCTGAGAACTGGTATCTGTGAGAAGTAAAACTGGTGCTTGCTGTACAACTGAATCAGAAACGGTAGTAACAGGCCTGACTGGAACAAGAACTGAAAGAAAATTTCTGATATCTACTGTTTGCAGACCACTAACTAGACTGAATCTGACAAGAGCTGTACACAGTTGCGACCATCCCAAAGTTGTGACTGTCGGCCTTTGAAAACCAGAATCTGAAACCGGATTAACAACAGTTAGATCTCTGCAAAAATTGAGTGAACCCACTGGCAGTAGTTTTCCAGAATCAAAGAATTGAACAACTTCTGTACAGACTTTAAACCATCCCCAAGATTTGATGATAGACTGCGATGCTCCCCAATATTGATCAGGCTCAATAAAATAGCAATGAGGAACAAAACTGTCTTCAATAGCCCTTTTTGGCAGCTGTTGTTTATTCACAAATAGAGATAATCTACAACTGCTGCGCCAATAATCATTACCCTGTATGGGTGTCCAGACCCCATCAATTAACACCATCGGCCTCACCCAGCAAGTGGACTTGTCCAGAGAATAAAATTGGGCAAGCACTGCATCACGGCCATCGGCAGAGTCAGCAAGTAAACTGGAGGAACATGGACGCTCCAATACCAAACCGTGTTCTTGCTTCTGTGCCAACAATTCTTCAAGAGATTTAAGATGAGCAGCAGAAAGAAGATCAATGATTTGTGAAGCCATGGCTGTCCATGGTTGGCCAGGTGCAAAGTATTTCCGATGTGATTCCAAAAATTTCCGTAGAAGCATTTCTTTGTATTTGACAATTATGTACACCCTACGCTTTACAGCGGTCTCCAAAGAATTTGTTTTAGCCCAAATCAACATGTGCTTCTCTTTTGCGGCTATATCTCTTACTGATTCTAAATCCACTATCTGGCTGAGACTGAAAGAATGGAAGAAATTAACAACATCTTGTATAACATGTTCACGTAGCTGTACAAGAAACTCTACATCTCCACAAATCAGCTGAACCATTTCTCTAGATGGGTTCCCTTTCACAACGTCATCTGTTTCCATAAGCTCCTTCCCTTTTTCATTAGCAGAGATCTTTGGGAGACTGGCATAGTACCAGTCCTTGTCCTGTACTTCGTTGATTTCTACTGAAAGGCCAAATTTAATCTTGGTGATTTCAGCAGCAGTAACTGATGGAAGCATCATATCATTCGAAATCTGCATCAGTAGATCATCAATAGACATCAGCTTCATCAGTTGTGTTGCTTAATGGTTCCTCATTCTTCTTCTCAACTGTAGGTTCCTCACTAGCTCCAGATTCTGCATCCTTCTCCTTCTCAGTTCCTGTTCCTTGAACATGTTCACCTCCAGTGGCAACCAAGAGTTCAGAGTCCTCGACTATTAGATTATCAGCTTTTGAAGTCACTGGGTCCACATCACCTGTCAAAACCTTGGTCTCCCATATCTGTATCTAGTTCTTCTGATGTATCACTTCCCGTTTCAAACATCCGGTCGGCTTCACTAGAAATCAGCTGTAAATCACTGGAAAGAAAATAATCAAAAGTCT
Source organism: Dorcoceras hygrometricum (assembly GCA_001598015.1). Lineage (NCBI taxonomy): Eukaryota > Viridiplantae > Streptophyta > Magnoliopsida > Lamiales > Gesneriaceae > Dorcoceras > Dorcoceras hygrometricum. The sequence goes on from KQ992711.1 coordinate 2,652, forward strand.
GTATCGTTGGTTCCCCAACATCTGTTTCATCTGTATTGCCCATATCGGTCTCCAACTGTGCGGTATCTGCAATAATTTGCTCAATAATATGGTCGAAATCATCAACAAATGTCGCCCTCTCTCTCTCTCTCCGCAACAGTCTCCTCCACAGCTGCCCGCTCAACTGGTACGTTTATCACCACAACAGCAGTTGTTTCTTCTCCTTGTTTCTCAACAGCCCCAACATCTGCATCCTTGGTAACAGTTTCATCATCAGAGGTTGGTGTCAATTTCAGCTTCCTCTTTGGCGCTTTTCACTTTGGCTTAGGAGGTACAGCTGTGACAGGTTCAACAACATATAGTGGTATAGCCTCTTACTGGCACAAGCGCTGAATTTTTAGCAGCCTTTCCAACTCTAGTCCTCTTCTTCTTCACCACCTACTCATTAACAGCAGTAGATGGTCTCTTTTTAGACACAGACCTCTTTACGGGTGTCTTCTTCACTCAAGACACATCCTCCACCTCCTCCATAGCAATCTTATCATTAATGGCAATGTATCTGTGAACAGTTTTCTCCGTCAAGATTTTCAGAGGTGGAAACACTTTGGAATCACCCAACTCCAAATCCGATACATTCTTCAATAAAACGCAAATTTGTATTGCATAGCCTCGGGCTTGCTTCGACCCAAGCGTCACCATATCCTTAAATATATTGAACAGTACTCTGCTCCAGTTAATTTTGATTCCTCATTGATGGCAGCCATCATCAAGAATCTTTCGTGGGTGACAGCGTCGAATGACCCGGCCTTCACAGTGATTGATTTCGCCAGAATATCACTCAGTAGCCGGAACTCAATCTTCATTTCCCGCTTTTTGCAGGAAGTGCTCAACTGCTCACCAGTGAAAGAGAAGATACTCCTCGCATCAAAAACTAAGTCCTTTGGAACCTCGTTCAAATCTATCAATCCATCCATGGGCAACTTAAACGTCCCTGCAAAAACTTCCTCAGAGATTTCCACGGTTGTCCCTTGAATAGTACTGACTACCTTTCCGTCCCGGACGGAGCCATTCTGAAAGAACTCTATCAAGGCAGCTTCGTATATGACTGTTGGGCATCCCAGAAATTCCTTCAGACCAGACACCACTATGGCTCCAAACATCGCCACTATCCCCACGTGTTCCATGGCAAGGACGGAGTCGAACAGAACGTGAAAGGTGTTGAAATCAGAGAAGATGCCATTTCAAACAGTTAATATAGTGAGAGAACGCCTAAAACGTATCTGCGGAAGAACACAGAGAGAGCACGAACACAAGAATACTGGAGAGTAAAATGCGCAAGTTAAGTGAAAATGAAAAGGAAACGCCATAAAATAAATATGGAATTGTAAATGGTGAAAGAGAGAGAAGATGTGAATGTGACGTTTCGCATGATGACAACCACAGTCGGATTCAATGTATCGGCGAGGGTATAGCAAGATCTGATCACAAATAAGCATCAGTTGTGTATATGTGACATCTGAGTGTATCCAGATCCCACATATTCAGCTGACTAAGCGCTTAACAATTCAGATCCTGGTTCCCCCTACGACTAAGATCCTCCCAACACAGTATTCTACTACAGCTGAAAATCCTCGCGTTCCCCATGAACAGAGGACTCACAGCTGAGGTAAGCAACATCTGTTCAACCCGCAATTTGTTAGCACATAGACAGCTCAAGGAAATTCTAAAAGACCTAAGATATTTCTAAAGTAAGAAAACTTAGCGTCTGGCAGAGGCTTTGTGAAGATATCAGCTACTTTCTGCTCAGTCGACACATACTCCAGTCAGACGTCCTTCTTGAGCACATTGTCACGGACTTATCCCTCCTAAGATCCCGTGCGGCCTTTGCTCCTCGACTCCGCCCCTGCATTGTACTAGCAAAGCAGCCTTAGGGTTGCTAATGGCAAGCAAAGAATACTTGGAGAATGCTAAGAACTCTAGAGTGAGAAAGTATGGATTGTATTATCAAACTTGGTGATTTACAAATGATGTTGCACCATCCTTCGGAACTGTGCACGAAAATTTCCGGTGCGTGACATTCTCCCCCACCTATTTGGCTGACGTCCTCGTCGCCTTGAACTGATGAAGTAACTATGGAAACTGCCACAAGTGTTCTTGAGTTTCCCATGATGCTTTGGTATCGGGCAGTCCCTTCCACTTGACCAAGTACTTGGTGCAAGGCTGCACCCCACGTCGTCGCACGACCCGTTTGCTAAGTACCTCTTCAACTTCTTTATCAAAGGATGTTGTTATCACGGAAGGTGCTCGGTGTGAGTACCCTCGGCTTTCATCGTGATCATCCAGATGATATGGCTTCAGCATGCTCACATGGAATGTCGGATGAATCTTCAATGTGTTGGGGAGGTCTAGCCGGTAAGATACCTTCCCACTCGGGCAATGATTGGAAATGGACCCTCGTACTTGCGGATTAGGCCTTTGTGTACTCCTCGGAAAACTTTAAATTGTTGAGGCAAAAGTTTAATAAGTACCTTGTCTCCTATCGAGTACTCTCGTTGGCATCTCTTTGCATCGGCCCATTCATGCGCTTTTGTGCCTTCGCCAGTTGCGAGCGTGCCATATCCAGGTGCTCGCCCCATGATTGGACCATTCGTGTTGCTGCAGGACTTGGCCCTTTGCCAAGAGCATGGTGGAATGTATGGGGTGTAATTGGTTGTTGCCCCATGACAAGTTCGAATGGGCTTTTCCCCGTGGCTTCGCTCCATTGCAAGTAGTACGAGAATTGTGCCACATCCAAAAGCCTCGCCCAATCTCGTTGGTTGGCACTCACAAAGTGCCTCAAGTAGCACTCCAACAATGAATTCACCCTTTCAGTTTGGCCATCGATTTGGGGGTGAAAGCTCGTGGAGAAGTGTAGCTCCGAGCCCAAAAGCTTGAACAATTCGGTCCATAGCCGGCCTGTGAAGCGGGGGTCCCTATCACTGATGATGTTATTCGGTATGCCCCAATACTTCACCACATTCTTGAAGAATAACCTTGCGGCTTCTTCGGCAGTGCAATCCTTTGGACATGGAATGAATGTCCCATATTTTGAGAACCGGTCTATCACCACCATAATAGACCCAAACCCATCAGACTTGGGCAAAGAACTGATGAAGTCCAATGTGATAGAATCCCACGGGTGTTCCGATGTCGGTAGTGGCTCGAGCAGCCCCGCCGGTTGCTTGTTCTCCACTTTGTCTTGTTGGCATACTAGACAAGTCTTGACATAGAGCTCTACTTGATCCCGCATTTGTGGCCAAAAATATGATGACTCAAGTAAAGCCCTGGTGCGTTTTTGCCCCGGATGACCCGCCCACTTCGTGTCATGGCACTCCCGAATGAGGTCCTTCCGCAGGTCCTCCCACTTTGGAACATAGAGTCGCCGCCCTTGAGTGTATAGGAGACCATCTTCAAGCCAAAATTGTCGAGTCTTCCCTTGCTCGGCTAGCTTGACCAACTCCTTGGCGACCGGATCATGCCCCAATCCTTCTTTGATGCGTGTGGGAAGGTCTCCCAATACTGTGCTGATTGATGCCAACTCGGATTTGCGGCTCAAGGCATCGGCTACCACGTTTGCTTTTCCGGGACGATATTCTAGCACATAATCAAATTCCGCTAAGAAGTCTTGCCATCTAGCTTGCTTTGGCGATAACTTCTTTTGAGATTGGAAATAGCTAGTGGCAATGTTGTCGGTCTTGACTATGAAGCGGGCACCGAGTAAGTAATGTCGCCACACTCGTAGGCAATGGATGATGGCATCTAGCTTGCTTTGGCGATAGCTTCTTTTGGGATTGAAAATAGCTAGTGGCGATGTTGTCGGTCTTTACTATGAATCGGGTTCCCAATAAGTAATGGCGCCACACTCGTAAGCAATGGATGATGGCCGTCATCTCCTTTTCTTGCACCGTGTATCGCCTCTCCGTTTCGTTGAGCTTCCGACTTTCATAGGCTATGGGATGCCCCTCTTGCATCAACACTCCACCAATCGCAAAGTCGGACGCATCCGTGTGCACTTCAAATTCTTTGCCAAAATCAGGCAATACCAAGACAGGTTCTTGGCTCACCGCGGTCTTTAGATCCTCGAAGGCTTTGACGCAGGCATCCGACCCCCATGGTCGATCTTTCTTGAGAAGGTCCGTCAAGGGTGCAGCCCTTGCGGAGTATCCTTTTATGAACCTATGATAATAGTTAACCAACCCAAGGAAAGAACGTAATTCGGGTACCTTGGTTGGTGGCTCCCAATCAATTATGGTGCGAACCTTGCTCTCATCCATCTTGAGCTTCCCGTGCTCGATGATATGCCCCAAGAATTGGACCGTTTCTTGTGCAAAGGAACACTTTTCCTTCTTGACATATAGCTCATTTTCTCGCAAGACTTTGAACACGGTTCGGAGGTGTCGTGCATGCTCCTCCAAGGTGTGACTGTATATAACAATGTCATCCAAGTACACCACCATGAACTCATCAAGATATGGGTGAAAGATTTTGTTCATGAGGGTGCAAAACGTCGCCGGTGCATTGGTAAGACCGAATGGCATGACGAGCCACTCGAATGATCCGTATCGGGTGATGCATGTGGTTTTTGGCTCGTCCCCTTCCGCAATTCGAACTTGATAGTACCCCTTTTGGAGATCCATCTTCGTGTAGTACTTGGCTTGACCTAGACGATCAAACAAGTCTGCAATTAAGGGTATGGGGTACTTATTCTTGATGGTTACCTTGTTTAGCGCCCGGTAGTCCACACACATTCTCAAAGAGCCATCTTGCTTCTTCTAAAAGAGCACAGGTGCACCATAGGGGGACTTTGATGGACGGATTCGGCCGGTGTCCATCAACTCGGTGTGTTGCTTGCGAAGCTCCTCAAGCTCCGGTGGTGCCATGCGATAAGGGGCCATAGAGGGTGGCTTGGCCCCGGGCTCCAACTCAATCGTGTGATTCACTTCCCTTCGAGGTGGCAAGTTCTTTGGTAGCTCCGTCGGCATAACATCGTGGCTCTCATCGAGGACCGCCTTGATGCATGTGGGCAACTCTCCCTTTAGAGTAGTGGCTGGATCGTCCATTCGCAATGTAGCCAAGAACGTGGGTTCCCCTTTCTTGACGCCTTTGGCTAGTTGCATGGCGGAGAGTTGCTTCATGGGACTTGAATTAGGAGGGGCGCTTGTAGCTTGGATCATGCATGGGGCTCCCCTCTCCATTATGCACATGGAATCTAAATAAGGCATAGGGATGGCACTAACCTTCCTCAAGAAGTCCATACCTAGAACGAAGTTGAAGTCGTCGAGTGGTGCTATCGATAGGTCCACACGCCCCTTCCAAGTGCCTAAGGACAGCTCCACGTCCTTCACAACTCCATTGAGCCGTTGGGCGGAGGCATTCACCGTCTTGATCCATCCCGCCCCTTGGGTAACATGCAACCCCAAGCGCTTGGCCTCCCTCTCGGTGATAAAGTTGTGTGTGGCCCCGGTGTCCACCATCGCCTTGGTGGTTTGGCCATTGACCTTTGCCTCCACATACATAAGTCCCTTCGTTGGTGTCATCGGTAAAGGCTTGGCCTTCAAAGCATTGAGAAGTTGGACGGATCCCATATGCCCAGCTTCATCTCCGGTGGCCTCATTGCCCTCGAGTATAGCGGACAAGGAACCAAGTTTTGGGCAGCTACTCATTTCATGTGGCCCTTTGCACACGAAGCATCCGCCTTTGGGTACGAACGACTTCTTCTTCTCTTCGTAGTCGTTCCTTTTGTCCATGGGCCTTTTGTCGGTGCTCTTAGATTGGAAGTAGTTCTTCTTGAACTCCTTCTTTCTCCCCCACCTTTGACCGAGCTACTCATGTCTTTCTTTGGTTTCGTCCCATCGGTGTTGCGTTGGTACTCGGTCAAAGATTCGGCAGCTGCGATGGTATCATCAAGATTTTTGAGCTCCCTACGTTGTAGCTCTTGCTTGGCCCAGTATTGCAGTCCGTCCACAAAGTGGAACATGAGGTCTTCCTCGTCCATCTTCGGAATTTGGAGCATAATAGTGGTGAAGTACCGCACATAATCAGGGATAGTGGTGCGGTGCTTCAGTTCCCTCAACTTCTTGCGGGCTTCGTACACCACATTCTCGAGGTAGAAGTGGCGTTTGAGTTCCTTACTAAAATCGGCCCATGTATTAACTTGGCATAGAGCCTTCTCCATATCTGCATGCTTGCATCGCCACCATAGCATAGCTGTATCGGTAAGGTATAAAGTCGCGGTGCGTACCTTTGTGGCCTCATCCCGCATGTTGAGGCTCTCAAAATAGACTTCCATTTGCCATAGGAAGTTCTCGACTTCCTTGGCATCCCGCTTGCCTCCAAAACCTTTCGGCTTAGGCAATTCCACCTTAGGAGCTCGATAATGTGAGCCTTCACCTTCATTTGAAGCGACTCGCTTGCATAGATTCACGTCCTCTCGCATCCCCTCGACGCAATTTTGAAGTGACAACAAGTTCTTCGAGTTGTGCTATGCGATCATCTCGTGCGATAATCGAGCCTTGAAGTCCTTGGATTTCATCGTTCATGGCATCAATCTCCGATAAGACATGGCCCTCCAATGTCTCGACGATATGCTCGGATTTTTCCATCCGTTCCGCTACTTCCGCCAAGACTTGCTCCCAAGCTCCTTCACCTCGGGGGCATCACGGCGCTTCTTGCCTTGGTTGGGCATGGCCTCCCTTCCACGCTCCTCGGTCATAGCGGATGAACCAGCTTCTTGTCCTGCCATTGCGATATTGGTTGAATGATAACTTTGCCTTAACCTTGGCTCTGATACCACTTGTCACGGACTTAGCCCTCCTAAGATCCCGTGCGACCTTTGCTCCTCGACTCCGCCCCTGCGTTGTACTAGCAAAGCAGCCTTAGGGTTGCTAATGGCAAGCAAAGAACACTTGGAGAATTCTAAGAACTCTAGAGTGAGAAAGTATGGATTGTATTATCAAACTTGGTGATTTACAAATGATGATGCCACCCCTTTATATAGTAGTGGCTTGTACAATCAATGGCTAAGATCTATTGGTGGAGATTAAGCCTCCAGAATGATCTAAAGAATATTCAAGAGAATATTCCATGGAAGGATCTAGATATGTACAACTCTACATGCATCTAGATTATTCTACTATGTACAAGGCTCCCAATATTATTCTACACTTGGGTGGAAGTGTGGAGAATGTTCTAGATGTGTTGGAGCCTCCCAGTTGCACCATCCTTCGGAACTGTGCACGAAAATTGCCGGTGCATGACAACATGGTCCCTTATGAAATGATGTCTGATTTCTATATGCTTCGTTCTTGAATGCAGTACAGGGTTTTGAGTAATCGCGATCGCACTGTTATTGTCACAGAGAATAGGTGCTTCAGAAGCATCAATACCATAGTCCTTCAGCTGGTGTTGAATCCATAAAATCTGAGCACAGCAACTGCCAGCTGCTAAGTACTCCGCTTCAGCTGTGGATGTTGCAATGGATGTCTGCTTCTTACTGAACCAGGAAATTAGTTGATCCCCTAAAAATTGACAAGTACCGCTTGTGCTCCTGCGATCAATTCGACATCCTGCGTAGTCTGCATCACTATAATCGATTAGTTGAAAACTGGAGTCTTTGGGATACCAAAGACCCACATTGGAAGTTCCTTTTAAATATTTCAAGATCCGTTTCACGGCTATGTAGTGCGGCTGTTTAGGCTCTGCTTGAAATCTAGCACACATACAGACAGCAAACGTGATGTCTAGTCTGCTAGCAGTTAAGTATAGCAGTGAGCCAATTATACCGCGATAAAGAGATACCTCAATGGCAGATCCAGCTTTGTCTTTGTCCAGCTTAATTGAGGACTCATTGGTGTCGCAGCTGCTGAACAGTTGTCCATGCCAAATTTCTTCAGCAGTTCTTTCGTGTACTTAGCTTAGTTAATGAAGATTCCATTTTCAAGCTGTCTGACTTGCAATCCCAGAAAGAACTTCAGCTCACCCATCATGCCATCTCAAACTTGTTCTGCATTAACTTAGAAAACTTCTGACATAATTTGGGGTTAGTTGACCCAAATATGATGTCATCAACATGTATCTGAACTAACAGAACATGATCAGCTTTCACGAATTTAAACAATGTCTTATCTACTGTGCCTATTGTGAACTCATGATCAATTAGGAATTTTGACAGTGTATCATACCAAGCTCTGGGTGCTTGCTTCATGCCATATAGAGCTTTATCCAGTTTGTAGACGTGATTTGGATATGTATGATCTACGAAGCCAGGAGGTTGTGTAACATACACTTCCTCTGTTAGGATGCCATTAAGAAATGCACTCTTAACATCCATTTGAAAGACCTGAAAGTCTTTGAATGCAGCATATTCCAGAAACATGCGAATGGCCTCTATTCTAGCTACAGGTGCAAAAGTTTCATCAAAATATATTCCTTTCATTTGCCTAAATCCTTGAGCTACAGTCTAGCTTTATTTCTTGTTACTATTCATCTTCATTCAATTTGTTCCTAAAGACCAATCTAGTTCCTATAACTGAATGATTAGAAGGTCTAGGTACAAGTTTCCATACGTTATTTCGCTTAAACTGATTTAATTCTTCCTGTATAGCATCTATCCAGCTGGGGTAAGCTAATGCTTCTTTTATCTGCTTAGGTTCAATGTGTGATATGAATGCTGAATCGAAATGATCATGCAAAAGCTGGCCTCGTGTGCGAACAGGAGATTCGATGTTACCTATGACTTGATCGGGTGGATGATTTTTATTCCACCGGAGATCAATTCCAATTGGATTTGCTCCTTGTTCCGCTTGAATATTTGGCTGGATAGTAGCATCTGGATCATTTGACACCAATTGATGGTTTGCATTGTCTGCTTGTGCGTCAGATTCCAGCTGTTGTATTTGTTGTTCTAGATGTGAGCCAGATTCAGCTCTTCTTTCAGATGTTGGTCTGGTTACCACTTGATGAGTACTCGCGACTGGTGCTTCAGATGTTGGTCTTGACAACAATTGATATGTGTTTGCATCTTGTACATCAGATGTTGGTCTATGTGTTGAGTAGTCTGCTTGTGCAACATCTGTTTGAGCAACATCTGTTTGAGTGCCTTGTTCATTTTTCGCTTCAGTTCCAGCAGCTGGCACGGTTTGAGAGATCTGATCCTGCATCTGGTCAGCGTTAGTTAAATCGATGACTGCTGGATTACCTGTCAGATCTTGTTGAGAATTATCGTGCGGTGTGTCCAGCGCTGGTTGCATCTCAGCTGAATGTCTTTGTTGTGACTCATCATCGCTGGATTCATCCAAGTAAGCTTATTCCAGTCATGAGCATAGGTCATTTAACCTCGCAGCTGAGTTGGATCTGAAACTTGTTTCATCGAAGACCACATGTGCATATTCTTCAACTGTCAGACTTTGACTGTTGAAAACTCGATACGCTCGGCTAACAGCTGAATATCCTAGAAAGATACCTGCATCAGATTTTGTTCAAAAGCTGTTAGGTGCCTTTTACCATTGTTATCAATGAAACATCTGCAACCAAACACCCTGAAATACGAAATGTCAGGCTTCTTGCTACTCCAGATCTCATATGGGGTTTTGCCGTGCAAATTAACAAGCATAGATCTGTTTTGAGTGTAACATGCTGTATTAACTGCTTTTGCCCAAAATTTTTGATAAATCCCGGAATAAGCAAACAGAGATCTAGTAGCTTCTTTTAAAGTACGGTTTCTCCTCTCAGCTAGCCCGTTCTGCTGAGGAGTTCTAGCTGCAGAAAACTCATGCTTTATCCCTATGTATTCCAGATAAGAAGATAATTTTTTATTTAAAAACTCGGTACCACGGTCACTTCTTATCCGATTGACTGTACAAGATCTGTCATTTTGCAAACGTTTTAAAAGGCGTATCAGCAGGTCAGCGGTATCATATTTTGCTTTTAAAAACAACACCCAAGTAAATTTTGTAAAATCATCAACAACGAGAAGGGTGTAGTTCGTTCCCCCTAAGCTCGTTACGGGTGTAGGACCAAAAAGATCCATATGTAAAAGCTCTAAGCTACGGGAAGAACGTTTATCGCCTTTATTTTTGAAAGAAGATTTAATTTGCTTACCCAGCTGACATGCGGCACAGATCTTGTCCTTAGAAAAATTTAGTTTAGGCATACCAGAAACCAATTCATGTTGACTCAGTATGGAAAGCGTTTTGAAGTTCAGATGATTCATTCGCTGATGCCACAGCCAACTCTTGGAGGAGTCAGCTGCTAAGCATATCTGCTCAGATTCCATCTGCTCTGACCCATCGATTATGTAGGTATTCCTCGATCTTTTACCTACAAAACAATCAGACCATTTGGACTCTGAACTGTGCAAGTGTGTTGTTCAAACTTAACTGTGTAACCTTTGTCACACAGCTGACTGATGCTAATCAAATTATATCGTAAGCTATCAACAACTAAGACATCTGATATAGAAATGTTACCGTGGGTAAGCTTACCCTTACCCACAGTGTTACCATGTGAGTTATCGCCAAAAACTATCTTCGCTCCTTTGTGTGGTATGACATCTGATAGCAGCTTTTGGTTTCCAGTCATGTGTCGTGCACAGTCGCTGTCCAAATACCATATGATTGATTCGCCTTCAGCTTTGTACCTGTTGTCCTGCAATCACGAAAACAGATTATGGTACCCAATTTTACTTGGGTCCAGATAGGATTATCCCTTTCGGGATTACTTTAACAGTTTTCCCAGTACGTGAGTCCATAAGGGTCTGTGCATAATTATTGTGAAATCTGTTGAGTTTTAGTGAGGATTGAGAATTTAGATTAGTGATTAATTGCTTTGAATTGGGATTAATCACATGTTTTTGAGGGAATTACGAAGGGAATATGGTTCCTGCTGATTCATCAGTCGCAGCGCTAGTATAGGAAACGAGAAATAGCGAAATTTGGTGAAGTCAATGCTGGTCAACTATACTGTAGCTACCTGCTGGTGTTGGCATCGGTAGGGTGACGTAGGCGTGACGTGTTGCATCTGCTGGTTTTAGTTCGTTTCGAAGGGTTGCTGCTGGCCGATATTGCTTTTGGCGCGAGAATGATTGAGGGAGCGACACGTGTTGGTCAACTTTTTTTAGTGTTGACTAGGGGATTCAGCAGTCGTGTTAGATAGGAGTGACCAGCTGCTGATAGGCACGCTTACTTGTGCCTTGCGACATAGTGTGAGACCAGCAGCAGGAGTTTCCCACATGCAATT